>PVIY010025501.1:0-36626 GCA_004026745.1 Myrmecophaga tridactyla | reverse complement strand
CCCTTTGACAGATGAATAAATTGAGATACTGATAAGCTAAATGTCTTAGCCCAGCTCTCAAAGCCAGTTTATAACTGGAACTAAGCTAGACCTTATATCTCTGACCCCACACTGTGTATCTATATATTGGGCCAATTATGTTTATGATTCTCATTCATCTATGATGCAGCTAGTATTAAAGAGTAAAACTTCATAAAACTAAATCTCCTTTGCCCACAAATGTCTATCTGAAAACTGACAGAGATCTGATCACATATGGGAAGAAAAAGCAAACAGAGGGTCAAAGAGAGGTACAAAAAAATCCCCTCAAACAATTAACACTTTGCTACACTAATAAGTTTGTTCTAAGCTACTCACAAACACCTGGGTTCTTCCATACAGTTCCTTGATTCTTGCCTTTATTTCTCTTCCTCGATTCCTACCATGTCCAAGGCATCATCAAAAATTCATCTTTAAATTATCTGTCAGCCACATTATAGCTCCCCTATGATTCATGCACTGAGCAATACACATCCATAGTACACGATCAACTAATGCAGGTTAGTTAAAGTGATAGGTCATGTAGTCCATTTTTCAATGTGATATACACCATGAAGAGGCAATGCAGTAAAAAGGGGGAGGGGGTTGATTTAAGAGCCTCCCTGGGCAATGACAGTCACAATTTCCCAACGTGCCAAAACTTCATTAGTGTTCCATGTCAGATGGCTGTAATCTCAGTAGCAATGGATTAATAAATACAGCAGTGTGCTGTTCTAGAGGCTGTAATGACACATTGTGGATATCCTGTATAAACCGTGTGTTCCCATGATCATGTTTTTGTTTTGAAGAATTATCTATTTCTAGATTCTTCTTAATGATTCTTGAAGGACTATGCAAACAACCTGCTAGGGGTTGAAAATTTGAAATAAATCACAGGGACCATCAACTACAGTCCAAGCTGGATGAGTTCTCCAGCCATTTGATGCAGAAGACATGGGAAAAAGTCAGTACTTCTATTTATATCCTACAGCCAACTAATTTTATGCTAATTTCATTTCTACACAGTGATTCCTTTTTCGGTATTTGTTGATATATTGGTTTCATGAGTTAATTCTCTAGTTCAGAGCAGGCAGGCTGGACATAAATCCCAGGGTTTTGTAGAAGAGGTAGTTGTTCCATGCTACTTATTATCAGCACAAGCACATTGCAGCCTCGGCTTATTTATCAAGATACTGCTGCTGCTCTGTACATTTTCCAAAAGGTTTAATCTACCCCCACAATAGCTTTTAATGGGAGGTGCTTTACAATCCTTATGGTTTATTATTATTTTTTTTATTACTCTAAGACTGATTGAGAAAAGTTTGGACATCTGTTTCATTGCCTAAAAGTTACCCAGAAAAATGGGATAAAGAAATTACCTAGGGCTTATGCATCAGGAGAAGCCTCATGGGATGGATTTGTTGGGCAGGGTTGGCAACCTATCGATTTCTCATCTGTGTCTTAGAAACAGTAGGCAAAACACTGGCTCACAAGTTTAGCCACAGTCCTTAGCTTTCCTTGGGCTTTCTAACTTATAGATTTCCGGCTTGAAAAACTGTGGATCATGGAGGAATATTCTTTGTTAGATAAAATAGGCCTTAAAAAAACCTTAAGAATTCCCTGTTAATGACAGTATTTATTGAGTGTTTACTATGTGTCAGGCACTGTGTTGTTTACATATGTTATTCAATTTAATCATCTTGCCAAATCTATAGACTAGTAAATATTTTCAGCCCAGTTTCACAAAGAAGGAAACGGAGGTTTAAATTGTTTATATGACTTCCCCATGTTATCACATATGGTGGAGCCAGAATTCTACCTAACACAGATTAACTCCAGAGCCCATGTTCTTAACTTCCATGCCGTGTTGCCTTTAATGTTGACTCTAGTTAATTCTCTGCTCCTTCTCTCATAAATGTTCATGTTTGATTGAGGAATTACCTCTTAGCTTAAGAATTTTCCCTCTATTTCCTGGGGACTAATGTCACCTTGTGGTTCTGGTATGAAGAAACCACCTCTTTGACTTGATCAACTTTGATCCAACAATATATTATCTTTAAAAGGCAGCTCCTTTATGACTCTGTACATGTATCCTCAGTTATTGAATATCCATTACAAAAGATACTTCATAATGGCAAGTTATAAGGCTTGTATAGTAACAGCTGACTAGAAAATTGTGAGGTAATATGGCAGACATGCTGTTGTCCCCTACCAGCAATTCTCTCCTTCTTCTATGGCCATAGAATGTCTAATTTTAAACTATGTACATGGCTGCTTTAAGATAAAGAGTGCATTTTCCATACTCCTTTGAAGCTAGTTATAGTCGTGTTACCAGGTCTAGCCAATGGAATGGAAGAAAAACTAACACAACTTGTGGAACCTGCTGACAAAGGAAGAGGTAAATCTCCTCTTCCTCTTTTCCTCTTTCTGGACAGCTGGAACTTGGATATGGTAGTGAGTTATCTCAGACTAAGTAGATAAGGGCAATACCCTAGTAAATGCAGATCAACGGGTAAAGGAAGCTGGGCCCCTGAATCAGCTGATGGAGTAGAGTTGCCACATCAGTCCTGGGTTAGCTACTGTCTGTTACATAAGAGAGAAATAACAGTCTGCCTTGTAAGCTTTCAGTGGGTTCCCACGATTGTACCTACTCCACTTTCATAATTTTAAATTCACTATAATTTTTAAATTTAAATCTTGGTGAATTATTTCATTTTGTAGTTTAATTTTTATTGAAGTATTTTTGTTCATCTCACTATGTTGTGCTTAGCAGTTTTCAATTTTGTCAATTTTTGTAAATGAGTATATATATATATATATATGCTGTATACACATATACATATATACACACACAAATATCATTTATATATATATATATATGTCCACAGTTATATCATACTGTCAATCTCAATAATGAGAGGAATCGTGATGTGAATTATAAATCCATTTTAATTTAACATGAATACTTTCAGGGTTTCTTCATTTGAAATAATAAAAGCAAGACACCAGTATATTTCAAATCTTAACTGAGCTCTTAATTACAGCAGGAAATTAAACAAAGAAATTAACATGCAAGATGTTACATTTAACTCAAAGACATCAATATATCTCATGCTTTTGTATCATAATAGGATTTTTCACTCAACAGTACTTTCAAGGGAGAGAAAAAAAGTCTGCATTTTCAATAAAAATAAAAATGCTAAAATTAAATAGATTAATATCAAATTTTATACCTTCATTTATAGTATGTGCAAAATTATCTTAAATATTTGTTATGGATGAAGTGGCTTTCTACCAAATTGGTCCTTTTCATAGTAGAAACTGTTAACATAAATTGTAGCATAAATCAAAGCCTTGTAGAATACCAGAAGGCGCATATAAAAACCCATATCTTTACTGTACATATTTCCCATTAACCATAATCTATTAGTAATTGAAGTTCATTACAAATTCTTGTAGACTTTATTGCTATCATGCTGCATGACATACCGAACCTGGCTTGCATAACAAGAAGTCCTTGCTGGGAAATATCCTATTAACAATGACAGTGCATTTGTCATTGTGATAATAAACCCAAGAGCTGCCTGTAGACTATAAATTATCAAGGTGCCATTTGTGCTGCCCTGGCTTGAAGTTTTGTCAGTGCTTCCATTTTAAAGTCCTGATTTTCAGTGAGTTGTAACTCAACTTTCTGAATCTGCCATGGTGAGTCCAAGGACTCAGCTTCAGACTCATTTGAAACAATTCTTAAGTATGATTCACATTTTCTAATCAGAAAGACCAGACAGAGCTCTGCTGGCTTGGACACAGCAATATTGATGGGATCTGAGATAGTCATTTCCCACCCAGAAAAATGTTTAGATCTAGCCCAGAATATATCTATGGCTATTTTAAAATCAGTGTTTATAACAGTGCCAGCTCTGTGCTTTAAAATAACATTCTTTAATTTTTAGGAGAGTAGCAGCTAAAGTCAAATGTCAGGCTTTCAAGGAGGCTAACAATGTCAAGAGATATTTCCTTTCATGCAAGACCCTCCCTCCCTCTTCAGATCAATAATTTTAAAATGAGAAAAATTTACATGGAGAAGTGAGAAGGGCTTAGTGTGAAAGGAATAGAAGCATTTGGGAAGCAAAGTAAAATTGAAACAGAAATAATCACAACTGTGCAAATAGACATGTCTTTGACTTGGAGGCAAGCTGTCTCTGTCTGACATTTCTCAACCCAGGAGCTGGAAAGCAGCAGGGCCAGGAATGGGTTTCCACATTATTTGACCAACTGGTTCCAAAATCTTCAATCTTTTTCTTTTTACCTACCTCAAATAGGGCTTAAGATACTTATTGCTACTTGAAAACTCTCTCCAGCCTCCATATTAAGGATATGCAATTCCATGAATGCTCTGGCAGTAACAAAAACTCAAGTTTTGAGGTTCTGCTGAAGGTGAATGATGGCTAGGAACCAGCCTTGGTTGGACATCTATTGTATGCAAGACCAGATGCTGGGAACAATGGAGAAGCAAATAATGAAGAAGACCACTTGTTCCCCCTCACATGATGGTTTCTGATTCTGAAGGGAGACTGACAAATAAGAAAACAAATACACTATAAGACAGTCAGAGGCAAGTGCAAATTTGAGTTATAGAAACTATCTGACAAAATGTAAAGCAATTAATTCTGACTAGAGGATTAAAGAAACAGATTGCATGAAGAGGATACCTTGAGGGGAAATCTAGGTTCCTTTATAGACTGCCCCAACCCTCCAAAATTTAATGCCCTTTTCAGAGATATGATAATACAACATGAGGAGAATTACAGACTTACATCTTGGGAATGAGCATTGGATTGATGGACTAATTTATATTTGGCTAACTTCTAACAATGACAAGAATAAAATCATAGCCACAAGGTATCAATTTCTTAGAAAGAAAAGGAATAACAACATGGCCAGAAAGAATGAATCTACTTTTATTTTTAAAAAAACTCTAATAGTTGTGTCCTTCCAATCTCTCTCCAATGAGATGTTAGGCCTTTGGTCTTAAGCAATTGTTAAGTGGGAGAAATTACAGCAGATATGCCCTTGTATAGAATTTATTCGTAAACTTGTTTGAATGAAAAATCTAATAACTCAGTGAATATCAGTTCAATCTTTTGCATAGCAAAATTACTCGAGGAACTAAATACAAAATCCTAAATCTATGTCCTTGACACTATGCTAAGCAATTTACTCATTTATTTCTGCAAACCATCAAGTAGGTTTTGATATGTCCATTTTTCAGAAGAAGACACAGATACTTAGGCAAGTTATCTAATTTTCACAGAACTTTTTTCAATGTCTTTTAATTATCATCAAGTAATGCGCTAGAGTATTGAGAAATTCAGTTCCCACTCTCCAAAATTAAGTTCTTTTTAGGCCCAGATAATTGGGTCATTGCTTTTCAGACATATTCTGCTTTAGTTTAAAGATTATTGTTTCTATCAATAAATAGATTTATTTAGGGAAAAAATCCATAATTCAAGATCCACTATTCAATTGAAAATGGTTGTGGACTCTAGAACCATCAAGCACATTATTAGCCAGCACTTAGCAAAGCAGTATTGCTTACACCTAGATAATAAGCTCTATGTTTTTAACTTTACATTCACAGTGTGTTCAGCCTTTTTTCCTCCTCTATTAGTGTCTTTGCCTTTTGGTGATGGATATCTGCTTTCTTCTCAAACTCCATCCTAGCACTCTAATAAATCACAGGGCTTTTTTTGTTATATTTTTACAATCAAGTTTCATGTCCTTTTATAATGATGAACATGTCTTGCATAGTACCCAAGATACTGAAATGCTTTTAGCAAATGGAGTAGTTTCATTTTGATTCCAAATATTTTCCTAGGCAATAGTTTGCCATTTGGAACCAACCTGAATGCCAAAGAAAGCATGGTGAGCCATCTGCTCATTCTCTTTTACTCATTCTCAAGAATTTGAAACAATTATTTCCATTCCTATTGCACTATTCTCTCAAAGGGTTTCCAATTGTCATGTCTATTATTCCATTTATCAACTTAAGTTTTTCACTAAAGTAAAAATGGACATGTCAGGAGAAAGTAAGAACTGCCCATGCATGTTGCTAAATGGTAGGTATCTCCAAAGTTTCTGTCTTCATGGGGAACCAAAGAACACGGACAGTAAATAACTTAGCCCAGGGGTAAAGAATCTGTTTTCATTGAGTGATATTTTCCTCTTGCTATCCTGCCCAGTGTCTCATGTCTTGATGAGTTAAAGATGGTTTGAACTCAAAATAGGAAGAGAGATTGTTGGAAAGACAAGACTGTTAGAAATAAGAGAAAACCCTTGATTGTTGTTGACGGTTGGGGAGTGTTTTATTTTGTAAGCTGCTGGAATGCAATATACCAGAAACAGAATGGCTTTTAAAAGGGGGAATTTATCAAGTTGCAAGTTTATAGTTCTAAGGCCAAGAAAATGTCCAAATTAAGGCAAGACTATAAAAATGTCCAAACTAAGGCATCCAGGGATAGATACCTTGGCTCAAGAAGGCTGGTGACATTTGAGGTTTCTCTTTCAGCTAGAAAGGCACATGGTGATGTCTGCTAGCTTTCTCTCCAGGCTTCTTCAACAGCTTCCCTGGGGGCATTTTCTTTATGTATCTCCAAAGGTTTCTGGCTGCATGGGCTCTGTTGAATCCAACCTTTTTCAAAATGCTTCCCTCTTAAACAGCTCCAGTAAGCAACCCCACCTTGAATGGATGGAGACACATCTCCATGGAAACAATCAAAAAGATATCACCCAGGGCAGGCAATGGTGGCTCAGTGGCAGAGTTCCCATCTGCTGTGCTGGAGACCCAGGTTCGATTCCCAGTGCCTGCCCATGTAGAACAAAAAGTCAGGAGAAAGATACTACCCAGCAATATTGAATGGAGAGAAAAGGATGTGGCTTTTCTGGGGTACATAATACCTTCAAAACAGCACAGGGAGAAAGACACATATACCCATCTCTATGCCAAATATATAGAGTAATGGAAAATGCCAATTTTAAACTTGAGGATCTGATAGTTCAGTATGTCTGGGCCTTCTATGCTGGATGAAGCCCAGGGAAGCTGCAAACCTCAAGGAGAAATCTGTGCAATCATGGGCAGATGCCACAGAGTGAAAACAGTCATTTCTAATATAACTTGGCTAAGCCTGTAAGGGCAGGAGAGGACAAAAGAGGACAATCACCACAACTCAAGACCATATATCCACAAAGACTCCTGTCTCTACCCACTGCCATGCAAATGGGTGCTGTGCATGGGCTGGGAGATGGCCACTACTCCTCAACAGGTGTCACATTTATGTTGAAGAGATGTGACCAAGGAGGGCAGCTTAGTGGGGGGACTAGAAACCAGTGAGGGCACAGTGATTACATTACACTGCTGTCAGAGATATCACTGCTTGCAGGAATAATCAACTGTAAGATGCATCTCTTTCTCAGCAATGAAACTGAAGTTCCCCCTACCTCAAACTTCTGGTGTTGAACCTAAGGAGAAGGATGTGGAGAGAAAAAGTTCCTGAATTTGAGCTTTGTCTTGACATGACTAATTCTTTCTTTTTTAAAAAAAACTTTTTTTATTGTATAGTATAACATATACACAAAGCAATGAAGTAAAAAAGCAAAAGTTTTCAAAGCACTCTTCAAAAAATGGTTACAGGATAGATCCCAGAGTTTGTCATGGGCTACCATGTGATCCTCTCATATTTTTTCCTTCTAGCTGCTCCAGAATTTAGGAGGCTACAGGGCTTAAATGCTTTTTTCTCATCACATTCAACTTTTTTCCTTCTTTTTTTGTGAATAATAACACATATTAAAAAAAGCTATAAATTTCCAAGCACAGCACCACAATTAGTTGTAGAACATATTTCAGACTTTGACATGGGTTCCAATTTCACAATTTTAGGTTTTTACTTCTAGCTGCTCTAAAATACTGGAGACTAAAAGAGATGTCAATTTAATGATTCAGCATTCATATACATTTGTTAAGTCCTATCTTATATGTATAATTTCACCATCACCTTTGATCTTTCCATACCTCTCATTGGGGTTGTTTGGGATATGGCAGTTCTAAATTTTTAATATTGGACGGTCTGTCACTAATATGGGGTAGGGAGATAGAACTATCTGATGTTCTGGAGAGGCTGGGCTAGATTTCAGGACTTATCTGGACCAGGGACCCATCTGGAGGTTGTAGGTTTCTGGAAAGTTACTCTAGTGCCTAGAAACCTTGTGGAATCTTATAAATTGCTCTAGGTGTTCTTTAGGATTGGCTGGAAGGATCCTGGTCAGGGGTTGGCAGGTTATGATAGGTAGCAAGGTCTACCTGAGGCTTGTGTAAGAGCAACCTCCAGAGTAGCCTCTCAACTCTGTTTGAATTCTCTCTGCCACTGATACTTTACTAATTACACTTCTCTTCCCCCATTTGGCCAGGATGGAATTGTTGATCCCACAGTGCCAGGTCTGGATTCATCCCTGGGACTTCTCTCCCACATTGCCAGGGAGACTTTCATCCCTGGATCTCATGTCTCACATAGAGGGGGAGGGCAATGATTTCACTTGCAGAGTTGGGCTTAGAGAGACTGAGGCCACATCTGAGCAACAACAGAGGACCTCCAGAAGTAACTCTTAGACATGCCTACAGGTAGTCTAAGCTTCTCTGCTATGTACATAAGCTTCACAAGAGTAAGCTTCATGATCTAGGGCATGGCCTATTGATTTGGGTGTCCCTACATTTGACACAGTGTCAGGGGATTCCCTGATGGTAAGGTTTAATAGTTCCATAGTCTTTCTCTCCTCCCTCAGGGGACTTTGCCAATACTTTTTGATTATCTGGTCTGGATGTTTCTAGGCATTACAATAATCTATACAGGATTAAAGGACCTCTTTCTCATTCTGTGCTCTCTGTATTTCAGTTGTTCAGATGAGCTATACAGATAGGTTGAATTAGATTATGCACTACAGAAAATTTCAGTTCCAGATCAAGTAAAACTTTCTTCCATTGGTCTCAAAGAGTATGTGTGGTTCTAAAATATAGACACTGTCTTTCTTACCCCTATGTTCTGAATTACTTTAACCCCAATTTGTTAGGCTTCATTCTTATCTCTAAATATCAGGTTATATATATAAAACAGCCTCTCAAAATCCAGAAATAATAATCACCATTCCGAACTTAATGTGTCTGCTCTAAAAGCTTACAGTCTAGGCCCCTGTTTTCTTATAAGCATTTTCTAAAGGTGGGCATACCATTGTTGTTTTTTTGTTTCTGGCTTATTTTGTCTCGTCAAATATCACACATCATTGCATGCCTCATGGCAATGCTCCTTTTCGTAGCAGCACAGCCTTCGTTCATAAGTATACACCATCGTTCATCATCCTACTTCTCCGTTAGTACATCCTTCAGCCACCTGCATTCATCAGGCATCATGTAGAGGGCCCAAAGTCCACAGTCCATCAACATTCTCAATTTTAGATAATTTCATTGTTCCCAAGAGACAGAAAACCAATATACACTCCCTCGCCAAATAGGAGATCTAAACCTCCTCTTAACTCTTGTCCTTCACCCCATTATTTACCTCTGCTGTTGCTGTGGTAGTGCTGATGATTTCCTTTTGAATAAAACTCATAGTATGCAATAACAATTTTTCCCCTGTACCCTGGACTTAAACACTCTTTATATGCGAATCATATCTTTGAAGTAATTCTTACAAGAACTCGTTCATATTTCTAGTGTGAGTCAGTGGGGCACATAGAGATATTCAACCCCTTTCAATCTTGTTCATCTTCAATATGGTAATATTACTTTGACCCACTAGAGAATTACCTTCACTCCTATCTATTCCCTTACATTGGAGTTCAACCTCTTTAGCTAACAGTTCACCCATCTCTAGCGTCTATGTATCTCTAAGTCCCCTATCTTCTGTATAATAAGTCTCTGATTATACCTTTATGCTGGTCATAAAAGTGGAATCATAGAGTATCTGTCTTCTTGTGTCTGGCTAATTTCTCTCGACATTATGTCATCAGGGCTCATCCATCTTGTCATGTGCTTCAGGACGTCATTTTGTCCTACTGCTGCATAGTATTCCACCATATGTATATACCACATTTTGTTGACCCACACGTCTGTTGATTGGCATTTGGTTTGTTTCCATCTTTTGGTGACTGTGAATAATGCTGCTATGAATATCTGTGTGCGAGTGTTTGTGTCGTTCCTTTCAGCTCTTCTGGATATATAACAAGTAGTGCTATTGTTGGGTCATAGGGCAGCTCGATATTTAGTTTCCTAAGGAACCAACCACCAAACAGTCTTCCATAGTGGCTGCACCATTGTACATTCCCACCAGCAGTACATAAGTGTCCCAGTTTCTCCACATCCTCTCCAACATTTATAGTTTCCTGATTGCTTAATAGCAGCCATTCTTTATAGGTGTGAGGTGGTATCTCATTATACTCTTGATCTGCATTTCACTTATAGCCAAAGAAAATGAGCTTCATGTGCTTTTGAGCCATCTGTATTTGCTCTTCAGAAAAATGCCTATTCATATCTTTAACCCATTTTATATTGAAGTGTTTGTTCTTTTGTTGTTGAGTTGTATGATTTATTTGTATATACAGGAAATCAAACCTTTGTCTGATATGTGATTTCCAAGTATTTTCTCCCATTGGGTTGGCTGCCCCTTTACCTTTTTGACAAAGTCTTTTGAGGTGCCAAAGCATTTGATTTTGAGAAGTTCCCATTTATCTATTTCTTCTTTTATTGCTTGATCTTTGGATGTAAAGTTTAGGAAGCTACGTCTTATTACTAGGTCTTGAAGATGTTTCCCTACGTTTTCTTCTAGAAGCTTTATGGTGCTAGTTCTTATGCTTAGATGTTTGATCCACTTTGAGTTAATTTTTTGTATAGGGTATAAGATAGGGGTCCTCTTTCATTCTCTTGGCTATTGATATCCAGTTCTTCCATTCCCAATTGTTGAAAAGACTATTTTGTCCCAGTTCAGAGGATTTGGGGGCCTTGGACATGACTAATTCTTTATATGTCTAAATTTACCAGATAGTGGCTTTTTCACCATCAGGCAGAAATTAGGTTGTAAGCTTCAGAAAGAAAGCCTAATTTTTGAAAAAAATAAAGTCGATTACAGTTTTTCTCTTGTGATTTTCAAAATATGTTTATCACTCACATATAGACTCAGGTTTCTTCCTCCCTCCCACCCTCAAAATCTATTCTACTGATATCAGGCCATAGCAACTTGTTCATGGCATGAGAGTGAAGGAGCACTCCCTGTAACAATTCTTATTGTTTTCAGGCTTGATTTCAGATCTCATATCTTCCTTGCTAATAACCACTTCTTCCCACTTTTATTAAAATTTCTCTGAATCTGTGAAGATCCCACAATCCTGATCCAAACCCTTTTTTTTCATCCAAATTCCAATACTATCAGGCACAGTGCATCACAGCTCAGTAAAAGTTCTCTTACACAATCCAGTGCATGTGGTTCATGCCTCTGCACGTTGCCCCACGAGAAGAAATCAGGCCCTCCATAACTAAACAGTTTCTAGGTAGTAGGTAAAGAAAGTTAGAATTTTAACAAAAGAAAGCCATACAAGGAGTCCTGGTCTCCATTATGGGTAATGAGATATCATTGCACATCCCTAAACCCCATGAGGTTTTTATTCTAATTGCATTTTCCAACTGTCCAATCCCTGAAATTCTTCCACTGTGACTTCTAAACTCCTGGTTTATTATAATTAAAGACACCTACACATTCTCAATTCCTTTACCTTCTAGAACCTGTGTGTCTCTTGACAACATGGCTTCTCTGATATTCCTTTCAAATAATAGCTGTTGCTTCTTCTGCGCTCTCATATGTTGGGCTTATAAAAAGGGTGGGTGCCTTTTTTCCTCCTTATTGCTGCTTCCAGCCTATTTTCTCTCCTTTCTCCATAAAACCATTCAGATTTTAATCTCAAGTCACCAGAACATTCTCCCCATATGTCCTCCTTGTTATGGTCATCTGCTCACATTTGGGCCACTACCCTTCCATTTTGGAGATTTTGGATTCTGGCTCACTGTCACACTCTTCTATTCCAATCTGCTTCTTGTTGATTTCAACAGCCACAGAAAGATCCTTCTAATCCCCTGGCATCTCAGTCCCTAACCTTCTTTCTTCTGATGTGTGTCCCCTCCCAACTTTTCAATTGTTCACTCCCATGATTATACCATACACCTTGTCATTACCTATCCCATGTCCACTTTATAGGTCAAGCCTCACACTACATCTGATATCTTTCCAGCTCGTTCCTTCTAATACTCCCTCTTCAACTATCCTTTGACTTCATCAGGACCTATAATATATCAATGCTATCTTCTCATTTTCTGGCCCTTTTTGATTCATTCTCCTTCTTATCCAGCCTAGATTCTATGTTTCATAATTTGTAATCACTCCCTTGCATAATCCTGACCATCTTGCCCCTCTATCTTCATCATAGGCAAAATCATAGCCCTAGTTAAATTTCACTCAACTCCATGCCTTTAACTGTGCACCAGAACATAACTGAAGAAAAACATAAAACAATGATGAATGGTCATACTTTAAATTCATAACCACTAATCTCAAGTGGGCTCCTATTGCTAACTGGAAATTATGTTCCATATCTTTTCTCTCCCACTATACCTGTAGACTGTCTGTGGTTCTTTCTCCTGTTTGTCATTACATCTCATTTGACACTACTTTTAAGATTCTTTTCTAGCTCTTCTTCATCTCCCTGACCTCTTAGTGTTGTAGAAACAAGGATTCTCAGTCTTTGGACTTTTCTTTTCCTATCTGTGCTCATATTCCCACACAGGCCATCCCTCTGTCTTAAGTGCACATTAAGGAAGAGATCTGGTCTGGAGCTTGGCCAAAAGAGCTTGGTTTCCAACCTTTCCCAGTATTCCCAGCCCTTTGTAAACCTCCTTCTCATGAGTGAGGCTCTGATTTTCAAGAATCCATAAATTCTCAATAGGTCTATTAAGCACAGTTCTAAAATATCATATTATAAAGACAGTAATTCTTTATAGTTGGTGCCACAGTGGGAAGTAAATGTGGCACACACTTTTACAAGAGGTTAGCCAATACAAAGGAACTGCAAACCAAGCAGAAACACGTGATTTTCTGGAGAGAAGTGCATAGATTTTTTTTTTTAATGCAAACAATAGATACATATCTAAACCGTCCTTCCTGGTAATAGATTATTACATAACAGCTTTCCATTCAGTATTAAAAACTCAGTGTTGAAGAAGCCTTTGATATTTGACCATAAGCCACACCCTGATGCAGTAGTTGGCATGAAGCTGGGATGAAATGATGAACTTTGGGTGAGAGAGACCTGACTCAATTCATATCCCAGCTCAATTCATATCATTGGGACAACTAAAATACTTAATCTAAGTATATATTTTCATTGATGAAAATGATTTTAACGTATTTACTGAATACTTTCTATTTGCTAGGTACTTGTCCAAATACTTTATACATATTAATTGTATTATATTTGTTAACTGATTTAATTCCCATCACCCTATTATTGGCTCCATTTTATAGAAACAGTTTAAGAAACTTCACAAGCTCACTCAGTAAAACTTAACAGAACTAAAATGGCCTTGCATATTGAACAAAGCAAAAGGAATCCCATTTAAGGATGCCATTCTCATTACTTCATGGTAGATCTGTACATTTATAAGGACAATTTTCTGGAAGATGGCTGTAAAATGTTTCATTCTAACAATTATGATACCTTTTGGACAGATAGAAATAAAGTATTTTGGGAAAAGGACACTGTTTTAGTTTGTAAGCTGCTAGAATACAATGTACTAGAACTGAAACAACTTTAAAAAAGACAAGTTTACAGTTCTAAGCCTATAAAAATGTGCAAATTAAGGCACCAATAAGAGATTACCTTCACTCAAGAAAGACTAATGGGTCTGGAACACCTCTGTCAGCTGGCAAACCACAAGTGGCTGGTATCTGCTGGTCCCTTGCTCCCGGGCTCCATTGCTTTCAACCTCTGTTCCTACGGGGTTTCCTCACTTTGCTTTTCTAGGGCTGGCTTTCATCTCTTGGCTTCCCTTGGCTCTCTTCAGGTTATGGCTTGTATAACATCTCTTAGTAACATCTTCTGGGTGCCAAGAATCTCCAGACATCTGTATCTCTGTTCTCCAAGTGTCGGCATCTGTGTTAGCTCTGTCAGCACTGAACTTTTTCCAAAATGGATCCCTCTTAAAGGGCTCCAGCAAGTCTCCCACCTTGAATGGATGGAGACACATCTCCTTGGAAACAACCTGAAAGATCCCACCCAACAATACTGAATGAGGATTAAAGAGCATGACTTTTCTGGAGTACACAACATTTTCAAACTGGCTAAGGCTCCTTTTTGAATCTTCAGAAATTTTCCATAGGGTCAGAGGTCAGAGGCATTGAGTAGAACTAGGATGCAGGTCTGGGTAATCAGGCTCCAGAGATATGCTCTCTAACAGTATGATAGAAGGACGTGTGGCTTAATGCTTATTGGGAAAATAAGATAACTTACCACACATAAAGCTTAAACTTTCTTGGCACATTTTCCAAGTCTTGTATCCACCAACTGGGGCCAGCAGACACTTAAATGAACATTAGTGGCCACACAAGTAAGTATGTTGGTGTAGTTACAAGAAGAAGAAGATGAAAGAGCAGTATGAATAAAGGAAAATTCTTCTCACTAGTGGGAACCCAACCACCACTGCCATCCCTATAGATGCAATATAAGCTGCTGCATGTTTTTCAGGGAAGAAGAGATTTTTCATTTCCTAGACTGCTCAAAGCTGAAACAATGAAATGGTTTGGTTTAAAACAATGGAAATTTATTAGCTTAGTTTGAGGCTGTGAAAAATCCAAATCCAGACAATATTAAGGTGGTGCTTTCTTCAAGAGGACTGGCTGCTGCCAATCCTGGGGCTCCTCTGCCAAACGGCAAAGCACATGGTAGTGTCTGCTGGTCTCTCCCTTCTCTTCCAAGTTTCTTTGTTCTCTCTCTTCCCCTCCCCCTTCCCAACTTGAAATTTTAACTGAGGCCCTAAAACTGAGAACAGTAGATAAAAAGTATCCCCACATTCTAAATAAGTTTTCGATCTGTATGTGCTCTTGGCTGTGCAAGAGGATTGGATGGAACCAATTCTTCATCCATTGTCAATGCTTACTTCCTGATGTAAAAAAAAAAAAGAGAGAATCAACAGATGCTTGGGATAAGGATTGCTGGACCAAGTGTTGTCAGCCCAGGGTGCAAGGGGGAAAGCTACTTCGGGCTCATCTTAAAGCATATGAAAGGGACCTAAGAGAACTACTCAAAGTTCGATGTGGTTCTGCAGAAGTTTGGGAGTATAAGGTCTGTTTTCTTACTCATGCCTGAAAGTCTCCAGCTGACCTTGTGTAACCTTTGTTAGCACCATTCATTGGAAAGGCTTTCATATCCCTGGTTGGCCAGTTCAAAGCTAAATTATTTTCCCTGCTCCAGGCACACACTGAAAAAAAGTGATCAGTAGTTGGCTTATCTTGAAAGAAGATACCTTGAAGGAGTAAGGTGGCCCCTCTGGGGGAGTATCTCACAAGAAACCAGAAGTGGAAGGGGCTAGAAATAGCCAACATCTCAGGCATTAACTGTGTCAGGAAATTGCAGATGGGGTGGATGTCCCCAGCTTGAGAAAGAATTAGCATTCATATTTACAGCATCTAGAAGGCCCTTAGGCCAGGTTACAATTACCCAAGTGAAGTAAGACCCTTTCTGCCTCACCCACTCGGCCTTTGCTCCAACCTTGAAGGAGACACCAGTACTCTACAGTGTGGGATGATGGGGGAAGGGGAATGATAAAGAAAGGTGATCATGCCTGACTTGCCCAGAGCAGTATTCTCAGGCTGGGGAGTGAAAAAACTTTAAATAGTATAAGTCAAAGAAATTAAAATGTAGATGTATTATACTGCATTGGAATTTTAATACCTGAGAGGAACTGAAGGCGCTATGAGATTATCCAATGTGGAGGATGATGAGTCAACAGATCAAACACAATAGAAAGTTGTATTTTGCTTTCCTATGCCAAATCCATGTCATTCAATGGTTCGGTTTTTATAGAGCAAACAATCTTGCAGATTGTGATTTGTGCTAAGAATACGCTATCCAAGTCAGAGGAGGCCTCTTCAAGACAAGTGTCATTGAACCCCAAACCTGATTGATGAGAAGGAGCCGATCAGAGAAAGAGATGTGGCAAGAGCATTCTCACCAGAGGAAACAGCAGGAGTAATGGCCACAAGACAGAAACTTTTAATGATCTCCAAAGGGCAGCAACAGTAGCATGGTTTATCAGAGGGAGAGAAGCCTGTGATGATGTTAGCATTGGAGGCAGAGGCCCAATCCTGCAATGCCATTTACATCATGGTCTTGAGTTTGAGATGTATTATAAAGGCGATAATAAGCCATTAAAGAATTTGAAGCAGATCAGGTTTTTGTGTTAAAACTTTAGATGCCAGGAGAACAATGTATTGCTGGTGAGTAAGGGTGGACACAAGGGTGTCTTTTGCAGATATTTGGCTACTCTAGATAAGAGATAGTGGTAGCCCAACCTATGTTATTGGTAATTGAGATAGAGAGATATGGGAAGATTTCAGATACAATTTGTAGGTAGATATTGGCCCAGGTATTGTGAGGTCAACTAAGAATCTATAGTGGCTGCAAGGGGTACTGTGTTCTTAATTTGTCTATTGGCAAATTAAGGTAAACCTGTTCCCAAGCTGTCTTGAGTTTTGGCTGCTAATTGCTCACAGCTGCCACCTTCTCTGGAGCTGTTCCTCAGTAAAACACTGTATATAGTGCTCAGGAGGTTATGTTGTCCATCCTCCAACTCCTGAAGAAGCCCATGGCTGACATGGTAACAAAAGGCCAACGTCCCTACCTCAAAGTTTAGTCTTGCCCAATTTAGCATACAGTTTCACTACAGAGCTTCCCCATGGAACCCTGCTGAAGCCAGTCTCACTGATCTCTTTTCCCCTTGCCTGTGTTCCTTACTTCTTTTTTCCTGAGAGCATTTGCTCTACTTCTAAGGAATCCAGCCTAAGAGAGACTTTAATTTTGAACATGCTGCTTTCAACATGACTATGAGGCATCCAGATGGTGATGTTATGTAGGCAGGTGGATGTTTGACTTGACCATGGAGAGATAGAGTATTTGGGCATCAGTAGCATAAGTATAGCACTACCAGCCAGAGGAATAGATGGAATCACCAGGAAAGTACGTAATTAGATAAAAGGGTCAAAGACTGAGGTCTCTAAGGTTTAGAGAAAAGATAAGGAATCAGCAAAAAGGAGCGTATGGTATATTGAAATCTGAAGAAACCTTATCCTTATCACAAAATTTGGGGGTTATAATAGGGTTCCATTATAAGGCATTCTGGAAAGTATGAGACTCTCTAGTGACCACTGACTGACTTTAATATACAACATGGAGAAAATTCAAGAAATGTGATTTTCTATTAAAGAACTTTTTAATCACTGATACCTGCAAACAGATGCTTTTAGAATCTTTGTAATTCTAGGTAAGGTTATTTCATGTTAACTGCACCATTAACTCATGTCATCAATGAAGTTTTTTTCATTTGAATTAAGTCCCAAGTCCCTATAAAATGAGAATTTTCCTCATTTGCTGAAGTCTCCCAATTACTTTCTAAGTTGAATTAGTAGTGCACTAAACTTTTATTTCCAGAGAAATGAGTTCAAGCAGAGGTCATCCATGCAAATGAGTTGAGTGATCTCAAGCTAGCATTTAAGAGTATCAGAAAGTTCTATCTATATTGGTTTATTTTTAAAGGCAGCCAAAAGATAAGAATATGGAATTTTATGTACTTATTTAAAGAGAGATTTCCAAAACAGACAGCCCTTTCATCCAGATTTCCAGTTACAATCAAGTAACTTATGAGAAAGCAAAACTCATGGGAGGCCTGAGAATCCCAAGATGCAAAGGCAACAAGCAAAATGCTCTGAGTTAAAAAAGGTACCAAAATGCTCTGAATGAAAGGTACCACAGATAGTTAATCTTCAAATGATTAAAACTTAACACCAAGATTTAAGGTAATGGATTCTTCATATTAAAATTAAGTTTAAAGCCCTCAATCCTCATTTTATCTTCCCAGCAATATGTTGAGTTGGGTACTATTTTCCCCAACTTAACAGTGGTACAAATGATCAAAAAAGCTAAGCAACTTGCATAGAAAAGCAAAACTAGTCAGTGGTAAACTGGAATTCTAATCGAAAGCCCTCTGATTCAAGGGCTCGTAATCTTCCCCTATCCTAAGAGTACTCAGGAAGACCTATCCTTTGACACCACAGGTCTCTTCAGTATTGTATCAGAAAAGACCTCCAGAAGATGACATTCAGTCGGGAACTGGTCCCTGTCTCTCTCTCCATAAGTACACCTCCAAGTAGGTTCCCACTCATTGAACCCTATACTTTCCTTTGTCCCCCCAAAATACAAAAACAATAGCATTTCTCTTTGTCTTTGAACACAGTTTATTTAGTCATATATTTTTTTGTCATATCTTTTTTTACAAATAATTCTCTTTAAATAAAAGAGGGGAGGATATTAACTTAAAATAGAAACAGCTTGATTCCAAAATTCAAGCATAAAATTCTAAAATAACTACATTTTTTATAGGACCATATCTGGAGCTTATATATGCTAATGGGGGGGTGGATGTCAGCATCTAACTTTCTATGTTTATTTCTATCCCCTTTTTGCATAAAAAAAGATGAGGTATAGAGCTAGGTAAAAGGGAATGGAATTCTGACCCCCAAGTCTCTATACTCCAGAAATATAAGAGATTGAGTGATGGACTGGAATTTTGTTAGAAGAAAAGGAAAGCAGAGATTTGGAGAATGGGGAGACTGGACTTTTTCATGGGACTCAGCACCCATACTTCAATTGTTGGAGGCTACTAGAGAGTCTTGGAAAGTGTGTTAGTTGATACCAGAACCTCATCACCAACATCCAGCCTGGTGCTTATTCCAAAGAGCTGCAACACTTGAGAGCTGGGATTATCTTGCTTAGGGCTGCACCTATGAATAGCACAGATGATGCAGCTGTTTGCCTTGTGAAGATGAGGAAATGCAAGCCAAGGAATACCAAAGATTTTCAGCAAACACCAGATGCTAGAAGAGGCAAAGAAAGAGTCTTCCCTATGGGTTTCAAGTGTATGGTCCTCCTAACACTTAGCTTTGGACTTATTGCCCCCAGAACTGTGAGACAATAAACTACAGCTGTCTTCATGTCGTCCAATTTTTGGTACTTGTTTACAGCAGCCCTAGAAAACTACAGCAAGTACCAGAGTTGGGATTTGTGTCTAAGTCTGTTTAAGCTCAAAATCTTTGCTCCTTTTAATATGTTATTCTGTCTCTTTCACATGGGACTCATTTACCTTTAGACCATCTCAACCTTACAGTGAACTAGAGTTGTGGCTGGAGACAATTTAACACAAATGCTGTTGGCTGGCATTGTTTTAGTGTCATTAAAGGCATCATTATCCTCATTTCTTTGCTTAAAAATATTTTTTTTTCTGGAATCTTCATCCTCTTCCTAGAAAAAGATTACAAATTAGCTATTGGTGGATAGCTAATAGAGGGGATTTGCATCCACTTTTGTGTAATAGGTTCAGAAAGATTTGTAGAAAGCGAAATTTGAACTCATGAGATTGGCAGTTCAATCGTAAATGAATATTCAAAAAGTAGACAAAATTTTATTTGTCGAATATAAACCATAAGTATAAATCTGTTAAACTATGTCTGGCAAAATCTGACCTAAATTTTTGGCATATTTTGGGGGGGATTCCAAAAGTTTCCATGGCTATCATAGCCAGAAAAAGTCCATTCCTGTCATGAGAAATTATGCCAAAGAAGACTCTTGGAGTGATAACTTAAAGGAAAATGACGTCATGTTAAAACCATCCCAAAAAGTCCTTCTAAAATTGTTCCTCCCTAAAACAAAGTGAAAGTACTGCTGAGATTGTAAACATTTGTTATTGTCATAGCAGAAGGTAAACTATTTTCATAAATATGCAAATATCTCCTACTAGACTTTTGTAATACTTCTAGCAACTCTGCTGCAGCATATGTCTATTTCAAATCTGATGATATTAAAAAAAGTAGGAGAAAATGCAGAGCATGCAGCTTAGAAGAATTTTTGCTCAGGAAAGCTAGCTATTAGAGCAGGAGTTAGGCGAGTAGGGCTGGGATAATGAACAGTACCAAGATAACCTGTTTAATTTGATCTTCCTCTAAGCCTGAGGATTTTGTAAAGTAACAGGGTGGTTTCTGTGGGGGGGGAAATAGTAAACAAGGACAATCTTTTCATGATCTCACAGCTGATGTACTTAGAGCTTTCTAATCTTTTGAAGAAAAACTGCATGGATCCAAGACAAGAGTCCCTTATCATACTGGATTGTATTTACCTATTTACTTGTCAAAGTCTTGGAGACTTTCTCCTCACCATTCAGTGAGCTTAGAGAAGTCTGAGACCCTTGAGGACAGGCCTTTAGAATGCCCAGCACCACTGTTGGAGCAAAGGAGGCTCTTCTTACATGTGAGTTGGGTAGATGAATGGATGAATAGATGGTTGGTTAGATGGATAGATGGATGGACAGATGGATGAAAGAAAAACATACAATGATAACAGCAAAGGCTTTGGAATAAAACAAGACTGGAATTAAGTCTTTGCTCTACCACTTACCAGCTTCTTGAGCTTGGATAAACTCACAACATCTCTGAGCCTCAGTTTCATTACCTATGATAATGTCTGTCACTTACCAAGTACAGCACCTGGCTTGTATTAGGCATTGGTTTCATAGCAGCTGGTGTTGCGTTCTCAAGATTGTGAGCTCCATGGCTGATCCTGGGAAAGTAGGCTTAGCAAAGGATTTATTCTTTACTGTGAAGATCTTTTTGAGCACCTACTTTGTGACAGATGGCTCTTGTGACATGTAGATGAAAAGCTACATCCCCTAACCTCCCAAATAATGATAAGAAATAGTAAGTATATTATCTATTATCGTTAGTATTAAAATGTTAAATGCTATAACAACCATGTACAAGACTCAGTGGGAACATAGAGGAAAGAAAGTCAGGGAAGACAAGGAAACAGAGAATGTTTTACAGTGGAGTTGGTAGCTGGATTTATGGAATAATAATAATATAGAATATCTATAGAAAAATAAGTAATAATTTTTGGAAATGAGGTGAATTGAAGGTCACAGGGCATTTGGGGGACAATGATAAGCCATTGTAAAAACAGAAACAGTTACCAAAGTTCTTAGGAGGGCTGTAAAATTTCATTGCCTATAAATCCTTCTCCAAATCATGCCTTTCTTCATGTTGGATACTGTCCTATCCCTTGAAAATCTCCCTGGGAAGATCTCTAAGGCCTCAGTGTGTATAGGTGTATTAGACTGTGGAAGAGCCCAAGTCCTCCCAAGGAAAAGAAGTGTGCATGCAGCAAGGAAGGTGCCAGTTCTCCTAATACTTTCCTATTTTTCATAAATTTGTCAAGAAATAGCCCTACTGAATTTTTAAGGCTTGGAAAAATCTATGTTTGATAGGAATATAAATAGTTTCCTACATCACTTCCAGACACCAAAGTCTTGGATCTTGAGTTTCCTTTAAAGAGCAGCTTCCTCTTAACTTCCTACATCCACATTTGGATTTGGAGAGGACTGTGACAAGACCTGGAACTTCCCAAGGCAGCTGTCTGTAGCTGTGTACTCCCCAATCCCAGCCTCCCACTTGTGATTCTATAATACTTGAAAGTCCCCTCAACTTGTAGAAATTAGTGAATATCTCAGCCTAAGACTCAGCTTCAGGGGTCATAGAAAATTTGGGCAAAATGGGTAGAGGGAAGTGTTTTAATGTGATGAGGATTGGGATGAGTGAGCAATAACATAGCATTTCAAGGATGTTTTTCTATCTAAATTGTGTCTCATGGAGCCCAAGAAATTCCTTGGAAATGTTCTCAAGTGCTATGGTGAGTCTTCAGGAAATAAGCCTGTCTCTAGGATCCTCATCTCTAGCCAAATAACTCACACTTATTCAGTCTTAATATTGGGCTCTTATGCAACTTTTGTTTGAAAGAAATATTTGCTCCACTTCAAAAAATTTGAAAACCACTGATCCAAAGCGGTGAGTCACCTGAAGGATTTGTTAAAACACAGTTTGCTAGGCCCTATCCCCAAAGTTTGTGGAGCTCAAAAATTTGCATTTCTAATAAGTTTCAGATAGTGCTGATGCTGCTGAGCACACTTTGAGAATCAATAATCTAGATGGCTCTGGTAAAGAATAAATGAAACTGGCTTGGAAGGCACACATCCTAGTTTCTTAATTAAGTGGCATATTTATGCCACTTAATTAAGTGTAACATTTTTTAGAAAATCACTCTCCCTCGTTAGGCTTCAGGTTTTTACAACTGTAAAATTAGTGTAGTATGAAGCATACTATTTCAGATGCCAATGATAGAAAACTGACTTGATTGGCTTAAAAAACAAATGGAATTCATTAGTTCATGAACTAGATAAGTCCACATGTAGGCATTTGGCTTCATGCATGGGCTGATCCACGTTCTCAAGCAAGGTACCTGGGATTCCATACTTCTCCATCTCTGTTTTTGGCTTGATGCTCAAGCAAAGTGTCCCCTCATGGTGCCAAGAGGACCACTAGCAACTCCAGACATGTATACTTTACCAGTTTGGCAATCTTAGAGAGTATCTCTCTTCTAATAGTTCTAGGCAAAAGTACAAGGGCTGGCTTTTATTTCTTGGGTTTGGTCTCATGGGTGATATGGGCTTGCCAAACCCATGGAACGAAAGGGTGGGGTGTGCACAGCTCAGATCACATGGGCTAAGAGCAAGAGAGAGCTGATTCCACAAAGAAACACCAAGGTGTTTTATCAGAAGAAATAGGAGAGGGGAAGGCAAAGCCAGAAGGTTTAGAGGCAGGTAAACTAGATCAATATTTCTCAACTTTTTTTTAACCTATTGGCCATCAGCCAAAGAAAATTTTGTTAAACTTTCTTTAAAGGGGTTCATAATTTGAAAGTAATTGAAAATGTTGTTTACTCCCTTGTAATATAAAATTTTGTAAACTCTCCTAGAGTTGTGACTCTCTGGCTGGAACACATTAGAATAGGTAATCTCTAAGGTCTCAGAGATCCAATCTCAGATGACTCTGAGATCATCATACCAGAAGACTGAGAACAAGCAGTGATCTCAGGTAGACTTTTCTAAGCATTTCCCTAACTTGAATTTTAAAACCATATAGCTTTCTCTATTACAATTTACAGGAAAACTCATAGAAAAAGTGTAAAGTTCTTAAGCATTCTATAAGGCCAATTAAGATCTAGTAGGATAAATGTTTCCATAGGGTAATAATCAAAAGGCTCTAAAACTATTCAGTAAAAAGAAGTAACCCCTAATTGACCTCAAGTCACACAATTTGATTTGATTTCTTTGTGTAAAACGTCTGACCCAGACCTGGACTAACTTCCTGATAAAACGTCTTGATTGGAACGTCCTGCGCCTAGCTTTACTTGCTCCTGAGTCCATGTAGGTTTGGGGATCAGGAAGAACTGGGCTCAAATCAAATCTCCTCCTAACCCACCCAGGCAAACTCTTTCTCTTTGTGAAATGAAAAGAGACTGGATACTAAGGATCAGAACTGAGGCACCTTATTCATAAGTTCTTGAAACATATAGGTACTTCTGAAATCATAGTTGTGTCTTTATTACTAATAAAAAACCATTGCCATTATTTCAGGAAATCAACTTATTTTTAACCTGAAAACATTCTCTAAACAGAGCACAAATGCTATTTCAGCTCTAATAGGGCAGACTCTTGGTTTAGAGCAAAAGTTTTGGGGTTCAAAGATGGGCTTGAATTTCAGTTGCATGTCTTCTACTTATGAATACCTAGGGAACATAAATTAGCTTCTTTGTGCTCTGATTTCATTATTTGTCAAAAGAAGTGTTAAGAGGACTAAATGAGATAAGAAAATAAAGTGTTTTCTATAAGCCTGGGCCTGACGATTGTAAGTGTTCATGGAACTTTATGGCTAATTTTGTTGTTTTGTTTTTTGCTATTAAATTTGCATTGGTCTTGGGACTTGGTATGGCTTCCAAAGACAGGGGGCTAAAAGCTGAAACTGCTGATAGGATTATTATCCTGTCCTAATACAGATCTATCTAGACGAATTCTACAGCTGTACAAATGCAAAAAAAGGAATGTTTCCCTTTTAAATATCACATTTACTGTGTCTCTATATTTTTAAAAAATGTTTTGAGTGTGCACACATTCCAGAGATAAATGATGCTTTCTTTACCACTTGTTATGGATTGAACCGTGTCCCCCCAAAAGACATGTTCAAGTCCAAACCCTGGGTCCTGTGAGTATGAACTTATTTGTAAATAGGATCTTTGACGATGTTATTAGTTAAGACGAGGCCAAACTTAATTAGAATGGGCACTAATCCAATATGACTAGTATCCATATAAAGAGGGAACATGAGAATACAGAGAGAGAGAGAGTGCCATGTGACTTTGTGTGACACTGAACAAATGTCTTGCCCTTTTAGTTTCTGTGTCATGGAGATACCAACACCTATCTTGCAGGATGAAGGTGGAATCCAGTAAAATGATATCTGTAAAGCACCTGCCCCAGTATAGAGAGTCAAGAGATGGCAACAATTTTTATTATTAATGCCAAACTCAGTGGAGTCCATTTGGGTGAAATGTTCTAGATGCCACCTGAAAGCTTAGGGTTATTTCAATCTGTGGATACCCAGACACAGAAAGACAATTTGAATAAAGTAATCAATTTGACAGAGGCAATTTTTTCTGTCTGTTTTTGTTCCTCCCAACTCTCAGCCAGTCCAGACATCTTTTTTTCTTATAAGGAATCTGTAGGCTTCCTGAGAGTTTATAAAATAAGGTGGAAAGTAGCCTGGGTGAAATCAACATAAAAAATAGAGGGGAAAACAAAAAGAACCTGGAATCAGTGGGAAACTTCATTTTCTTTAATTAGCATATTTAAGTGAAGCTTAGAAGCTGCTTCTTCCCTGAAACATTGCATTTTATTAAAAGCTGTTTAGAGCTCATAACCATTCTGCTGATTTTCTCAAAACAGGTTCTCCTTATAGGCCGGTGCTAAACTGTGCATATGAAATGAGCTCAGCTTAATGTTGTGTTAAAAGAATTTGGTCTCCAGAGCTGCCTCTCTTCTTAATAATATGTAATCATACTCCATCTATTTAGTTTTCATTTAACTTGCCCCATGCAGGCAATGAATCCAGTTTAATTAAATGTGCCTTTAAATAGTCAAATGACACTCATTTGCACCTAGCAAGCCTCCCTTTCATCCTATTAAGACCCCCCTCAAGATATAAAAACCCAATAAAGAGACCATGTAAGATGTGTGTCTGATAATGCAAAGAAGTCTGACATTTGCTCCGTAATTTAGTGAAACCTTCAGTAGCTTTTGGGCACACTGTCATAGCTGAATGGAGGCAGTGTGGGGCCTCTTGGGTTCTGGAGGGCCCTATCTGGATTGATCCTCGCACATTTGGAGATTAGCTGGTGATCTTCTGGGTTGGAGCCAGCAATGTAGGCAGTGAGGCCCACCGGGGCACTCAACAGCTGCATGTGAAGCACTCAGAGGGCCTCTGAAAAGGCACAGTGTATGCCTCTGGTCATATTTCCTAGATGTACTGTGGGTTGATGGGGCTGCAGTTTCCCCTATTATAATATTAAGGTAACAGGGAAGATAGTAACAAAAACTGGGAGAGAAGAGTTAGGTGGTATTTCACAGGCAAGGAAGGATAATGTTAGAGTAGAGAAGCGTTAAAATGACCATCCTAATCACTTTAGTGAAGGCATGAATTGTAGTCAACCTAATATTTCATTATTCATGTATTTAACACATTGTTTAGTGACTGCCAAGTGCTAGCTCCTTTTCAGACAAGGGACACAGCAGTGAATGAAACAAAGTCTCGGATCTCTTGAAGTTTACTGTCTAGTTGGGGGATAAATAGACTAGACCAAAACAAGCAGACAACAAGGAAATAGACATTTGATGTCAGACAGTGAGAAGAAAGGAAATAAATCGGGTTAAAGGATGGAGAGATTAATGGGGTGGGAATTGGGGGGAGCATGGTGTCAGAAAAGACCTCCCTTAGATGCTGTCTTATAGCTTCAGATTTGATGCTTTCATTGGTTATGTACTCTGGATCAAGTCCAGTGCTAGAACTTTCACATAGCGTGTGAAAGATCTGGCTATAATTTGTCACTCCATTGGTTGATCAGGTTAATTAGGTTGGGTCTCCTTTATTTGTGTTCTTCCTTAAGAGGATGCAAAAGTGAACTTTCCCCAAGTATCTCCCAAGAATTTACAAGTGCTGAAGAATATTGCTCTCTGTGACTTCTAATACATGTAAACCTTACCTGCGTAGGGAGAAAATAAGCTCCATGGTGGAGATGCAATCTTTTTAGTTATTTCCCACCCGAAAGGGCAAGAATGTTAAACAAACTTCAATAATATTCAAATGTAATCTTATTTTTAAAACTTAATATTTATTCTTTTCAAAAAAATTTCAAATGTGTATCGTCCCAGCAACTTTGTGTGGCCAAGAAGTTATGCAATATCTAGTTATGTGGTCTTGGGCAAATTCCCTTATCCATGCACTCATTCAACAAATATGATCCTTATGCCAGGATTAATTTCTCTTCCTTATCTAACTTTAGTGGCATTATAGCTAATTTTGCATGAAAGATGTGAAAATGATATGACAATATAGGAAAAATGACACCACAATGCACATAATAGGTACTCCATAAGTAAGAGCTATTCCTGAGTGCAGATGTTTGTGTAGGAGGAGGATGAGTGTGAGGAGAGATATGAAATATGATGGCAAAGCAGTAGCCAGAGGCCAAGTCTTGATGGCCTTTATAACCTCATTTATTTTTTTGTATGCTGTGCAGTAGGGATCACACTTCATTCTTTTCTACATGAGTGTTCCATGTAACCTAATTTTAATGAGGGTTGTTTTAAAGCAAGGAAGTGAGAGGATAATGCTGGAGACTTTGTAGAGAATAAATTAAAAGGAAACAAGAGTAGAAGCAGAAAGGCCATTTAGATGGCTGTTGCAATGGTCCAGTTCAGAATAATGGTAAATTAGATATGAAAAAGGAGATGGAGAGAAGGCAGCAGACAGAAGGCATGACTTGACAGTAGAACAGACAGGATTTGGTAATGAAACAAATGTAGGAAATAAGTGAAAGGGAAGAAACTCCAAGGTTTCCAAGTTCAGCAATGGGACCATTTTCTGAGGAAAGTCAACACTCAAGAATAAGTTGGTTCGGCATTCCATTTTCACATATAATATGGAGGTTCTTAATGAAAACCTAAGTTTGAAGCTCAGAAGACAGGGCTGGGCAAGAGAATACTTTTGAATTAATTTTTTAAAACAGATTGCATTTAAAGCCTTGGGAGGTATTGAGATCACCTGGAAAGAAAATGAGAAATAAGAAGAGAGGAGGACTTAGGCCACATGCCTGAAGAATTCCACAACTAAAGGGCTATGTGAGACAGGAGGAAGTGGGGATTCAGGAGTGGCCAGTGACACAGAGGGAAGATAGCAGACGCCTCAAGAAGGGAGTGAGTCAAGATAAGGGGAGTTGCCTATTCTGTCAAAACTGCTGAGATTGTAAAGTTAGATGAGGATTTAACAAAATAGAGGCCATTGAAGACCTTAATAAGATCATGTTCATAAGTCGGAAAGTGGGGGGGGGCAGTACAAACCAGTTTGGAAGGAATATGAGAAAAGGAAAGCAAAGAGGAGGAGATTTTATTTTCAGGAAGTAGTTACTGAGACCTATGACATGCCACACGCTGTCCCAGATGCTTGGGCTAGAGCAATAAATGAAACAAAAATCATGTCCCTATGGTACTTCTGTTATAGAGGGGAGACAAAAAAACTTTAAATAATTAAATATGCACTATGTCAGGTAGAAAAAAATAAAGCAGCATAAAGGGGGACAGGGACTGCTCAATGGGCATAGTTTTGCTTTATAAGGAGGGCAGAGAACTCTATCAGGGCAGACTTCTCTTATAAGGTGACATTAGAGCAGAGACCTAAAGAAAGTGATGGGGGACGGATGGATAGCATACCCTGAGAATATCTACGAGGAATGCATTTCAGGCAGAAGGAACAGTACAAAGGACCTAAGGCAGCTCTACACTGAGCAGTTTTCAGAAACAACAGTGAAGCCAGATTGGCTGGAATGAAGTGCATGAAATGAGGAGGGGTTGGAGGTGAGGTCAGAGTGGTGACAGAGTAGGGGTGGGGCAGATCATGTCAGGCTTTGAAGACCTTTGTTCAAGACTAAATCTTTTCCTCTGAGACAGGAAGTCACTGGATGGATTTTCAGCTGAGGCTGCTGCTGGGAGGCAGAATAGAGGCAGGGATAGCAATCAGGTGGCTGCTGTAGTGATCCAGATAAAGGATGACAGCAGCTTGCCCCAGGTGGTAGTGGTGGACATGATAAGAAAAGGTCTGGACATATTTTGAAGCTAGAGCTAATGTAATTTTCTAATAAATTGGATGCTAAATGTAAGTGGAAGAGAGAAGTGAAGGATGACTGAGTATACAATTTAGGTATTTGGCTTTGAAGGAGAGTTAAAAATATTGGGCAATGCCTGGATAGGGATGGGACTCAAGGGAGGGTAGTTCAAGAATGTGTTGATGGTGAATGAGAAAAATCTAAGGGCTAATAATTTTTAAAAGGTCATAGGAAGAAAGTACAGAGAGATTACTGAGGAGGCAAAAGGAGATAGAAACATGAATATAAGTCAAGGAGGATACTTTCCCCTTTAAAAGAGGAGGGAAGAAAAAGAGGATGGATTTTCATACAAGAAACAATAGATTTGGTGGCAGGAAAATGGAAGTCCGATTTCATGATTTCTTTTTTTATCTTTATGGTATGAGATAAGATCTTCAAATTTCAAAAGAAATTTAGTAGAAAGTAAGAGTATATGTATGAGGAGAGTGGAGAACATATTTGTATGTTAAAACAAGAAAAATAATTTGCTTAAAAGCATAATCAAGTTAAAATGTTACGCACATTTGAAAGCTCAGTTGAATCCTGGGATCATGAATTGATAGTTGTTCTAATCTGCCTGGTTGTGTGATTTTTATTCCTAGAAATATTCAGCTGCTTGGATGAAGACATGGACAAGACATTAAGATCCATCCCATGAATGTTGTTTTGCCAGGCAGGCTGGATGAGAATAGGGAGGTATGGGTCAGTTTTGCAGGACAGTGATTATCACATTCTATGGAACATAGACTGGATAAGGAGAGATCTAAAAACCGGGGTGGGGTGGGGGGTCTGATAGATCAAACGTGAATGTGGGAAATGACTGATGTGTCAATGATGTCTCTAAAGTACTATGGTAACTATATTCCTGAGCAAGTCAACTGGTGGAAAAGAGAAGGCTATGGTTGAACAAAGCAATGTAAGATTTTGTGATATCATAGTTGATGTAACAATTAGTGAAGACAAATATGTGAAAGTGACAGTGGAAATGGTGGCTGAGGTGAAGGCCATTTAAAATTAAGAGTTTAATTTAAGGAAGTTTAATTTAATAAAGGACCATTCCTTTATTAAGGAAAACTTAATAAAGTTTTCAGTGAATGAAGGGGAATTTCTCAAGGTTGGTATAAAAAGGTTTCTGTCTGCTCAAAGTAGAACTGTATTTTACAAGAAGAAGAAGGAGGAATGGTCTAGAAGTATCTGGGAGATGGGGAGATAAGAACTCTATCTTCTACCCTTAGCATGAGAGAACATCACCCTCCACTTCACTAGACTACAGAAAACAGTGTTCAGACAAGCAAAAAGATGGAGGCAACATTTGGAAAAGAAGCTAAGGGTGCGGGAGTTTGTCCATTGAGGTCATGTATTTCAGAGGTATGGTGGATGAGTTTGGGAGGAAGTGTTGTAACAAAGGGGAGCCTCAGTAGTGGGAAGTGAGTGTGGATGAAAGATAAGAAGGTGATTAGTGCCTTGTGAGGCTTGTACTTCAGAATATGGTGGTATGAGTCTTGCTGAACCTCTTACTAATAGAGGAGAATGCCAGTTAGACCCAACAGGATCTGTCTGTAGCCTAGAAGGAAGGCCCAGGGTATTTTATGGGGTCATCTCTTCCTTTACCTCCCAGTCTACTGGAATTCAAAGCTTCTGTGAGTGTAATCATGGCAAATGATAAGGGGAGAGCTCAAAATACATGCTCTTCACTAGGGGAACAGATGTGATTCTTGGTCAGTAAGCTAGAATTTCCTCCTCTTAACCTAATATGGCTTATGTAGATGCTAGAAGACTCCCTCAGACAAAAACAATCACTAAATCACTCCAACTTCAAGAAATACTATGCAGCAATCAGGACAGGGACCACTGTGAGTTGCAGAAGCACAAATGAACTTCTCAAATTCTTACCCCTCTTTGGAACTGCTTTCAGCCAGAAAGGACAAGGCCTAAGTCCAGATAATGAATACTCTGATGGGTTGTGTGTACACAAAGCCCTTTATTTTTCTCTACAGTCTCCTGCTGCTGCCCCATTTCCCTCCCTATTACCAATCAAGAGAATCTTCTTTAGGAAAACTCATGAGGAAGAGAGAAGACATTTGTGGGAAAATTTGTTCTTCTGAAAAGAGTTGCATTTTGCATTTCCAGGTTAAAGGTCCTAAGGGAAGAAAAATTTGTTTGTAAATCATTTGGAAATACAGACCAATGTATGCATTTGGCCCCCCTCCCCACGCTGGGTTGTCCATTGCAGTAACTATAAGAAGGACAGCACCTCCCCTTACCCTCTCTACCCTGTACAGCAGAGAAGCAGCAGTACAGTAGCCACTAGGCAGGATTTTAAACACTCATCATATGATCTACATATTCTTTCCATTGCCAACACAGAACTGGAACCCTATAGAATGTGGAACATTTTGATTTGGACTTAACACCAGTGGGAAAAGTTGTGGAAAGAAGGGAAAGAAAAACTTTTCTCCCTCTTTGCATTTACAGGCTGAAATATCACCTGAGATGTGAACTTGGAATGATTAGCATGGCAGTCAGGGGAGAGATTGCTTTGCAGCAGGTACTTGAGATTGTTTTGGCGCTAAAGGGTGAATTGGACTGAGGAGAGTAGTATTTGCACGTATTTGCAGAATTGGTATGGAAACCATGTATGCTTTTTTTGGAATCAGGTTCCAGAAATCAATTTCTACGGATTTGGAAGTTGCTGTTTATAGTGCATACAATTTTTTTTAAAACTGAGTTTCAGAGAGAGAGATAGTGAGCCGGAAGTGAAAGTAAACTAAGTGACTAAAAGCACAATTTTGGTCCAAGGATCTTAAGTACACTAGGTTACTCAAATAGTCATTATATTTAATTAAAATAAAGAAATGAGAGAACGTCGTTAGTCCCTGGTCTATTAATACCTTATTTATGCCACATTAAAATGGATTTTAGTAGAATATAAGCTTAAATAGGATCCAATGTTACCAAAACAAATCAATGAAAGGTTAAAAGATCCCTGATAAAACCATGGGTTCCATGAATAAAAATCTAATCTTTAGAACATGTTATTGGGCTGAGCAATTTTTAGTTATCCTGTACTTCTGATTCATATTCATGATTCTAGGGTGTTGACTCTGGTGTTAAATCTGCTAGAGTTCAAATTCTGCCTCTAACACATAACACATGACGGTGGATGAGTTACTTAACCTAAGTTATAATTTCCTCGCCTATAAAAATGGGAATAATGAGAACACATCTCAGAGACCTCTGTGGTGATTACACATGAATAATGTGGGTTAAATGTTTAATGCAATCTCTGGCACAGTGTCTGGGCTTAAAAATAAATATTTGAGAGAAAGTGAGCCTTTGCCACTGAGGACAGAGAGTTATAAAGTCATATATTACTGTGAATGGCCAAGGTGAAGTAGGGATTCTGTGATATGGGCCATATACTCACCCAGGACAGCAATGAAAATGCAAGACCCATTGTTCAAAAAGCATGGGGAAAAAGTGCCACTGAAGTTACTAAAATATAAAGCTTTCTCCTTTCTTCTGTATATGTCCTGTGCTCAAGCACATGCTCTGTTGTCCCATCAGAATGTCCCCACATTCCAAAACACAGGTTCAAAGGTTAAACTATTGAGAACTTCAGGACAGCAACAGCAGAGCATTGAATGAAGTGTAGGGTCCCTCTGAGGCCCTTCTCGTACTGTTCTACAGTAGTTGATGAATTTGTGGAGATGGACACCATTAAGAGAATTATTTAAGACTGTTCAGATCTAATGAAACAAGTCAAGGGGTCTCTGAAGTTTTTCTGCTGGGCAGATTATCCAGGGTGAGTTTCCTATTTGGTAGACTAAAGTGGGTTCTCAATGAGCCTAACCTCAATTGTGGTATGTAAAATCAACTCATATGCAGAGGTGTCTAGAGAAAACTTTGTTCTGGGTTCAGTAAATTTCCACCAAATGAAGCTGCCAAATGCAATTTTAAAACTAGATTTAAATTCTCAGGAAGCAACTCTGGTCTAGGCTATGCCACCAAATTTGGGTTAATAGGAACTCACAGGGTTCTCTTGCCTATACTATGTGGACTCCTAGCTGGTAATTTGGAAATTTTATTAAATAATGGGTTAGGATTCAAAGGAAATGCCTCAGGGGGGTAGCCAGTACCAATTGGCCAAGTGGCCAATTGACATTGGACAACTTTTTTGAGTTGCTTTGAGCTTGTTTCTGGTACACCACTGCCCAACTCATAATCAGTAAGGCAGAGGAAATAAGTTCATATAGGCTCAATGACCAAGAGCAGATGAAAAGTGAGCTGATAATATAGTAATTAGGAACGATGCCAAGGCTGGAGCTGCAGATGTTGAATGTTAAAGAGACACAAAGAAAAATATACCTGTCCTAAAAAGTGCACAGGTTAGAACAAGTTTTTCATCAGCATATAGTTTTAGACTGCATTTGAGAAGGCAGATGTTTTTGCTTGGTAATGCTGCCAGAATGCAATATATCAGAAATGTAATGTTTTTATAAAGGGGATGTATTAAGTTATAAGTTTACAGTTCTAAGGCCATAAAAATGTCCTAAGGCATACAGAAAATGATACCTTGACTCAAGAAAGTCTGATGGCATCTGGAAAACTTCTGTCAGCTGGGAAGTTATGTGACTGGTGTCTGCTGGTTCTTTGGCTTCTGGTTTCAAACAGCTTACCCAGGGACATTTTTTTTCTCCAGCTCCCAAGGTCTCTGTGTTGGCTCTGATTCCTGTCTAGCTTCTGTCAACTCTCTCAGTTCCTGGCATCTCCTGGGGCTTCTGAATTTCCAAACATCTGTGTCTGCATATGAGGCTTCTCCAAAATATTTCCCCTTTCAAAGGACTCCAGTAAAATAATCAAGACCCACTGTATATGGGCAGAGTCACATTTCCATTTAATCAAAAGGTCACACCCAAAATTGAGTATGTCACATCTCCATGAAAACAATCTAATCAAATTTTCTACCTTAAACAATGATTGCACCACAAGATTAGATTAGGAAAAGAACATGGCTTTTCTGGGGTACATAACAATTTCAAACTAGCATAGAAAGTAACATGAAAAAGTTAGCCCTGTAGCTGAGTTGAGTTACAGGTATATTAAAATATGTGCAAAGCCAACCTTCTTTTTACACTGTAATTAACACTGGAAACATGCTGTTTTCCAGCAAGGCTGTAAAAATTTGCTAAGTAATTATTTTGAAAAATAGAGCCTGTAGAAGAAAGTATGCTTGATGTTTAGGGAGAAAGCAAAGGATGCTATGTATTTTGATTTATTAAAGCTGCTGGGATTCAATATTCCAGAAATGGATGGACCTTTTTTTCTTTTAATTAACTGTAGGTTTACAGAAAAAAACATGCAAAAAGTACAGGGTTCCCATATAGCCCCCTCTCTCACACATACAGTTTCCTTGATTATTAACTCTTTGCCTTAGTGTGGGGTCTTTGTTACAACTGATGAAACAATACTACTTTAGCTGCACCATTAACTGTAGCCCCTGGTTCACATTAGAGGTCATTGTTTGTGCTGTATAGTTCTATGGATTTTTAAAAATTATTTATTTTTTATTAATATATATTATATATTCACATACCATGGAATTATCCAAAGTATACAATCAGTGATTCACAATATCATCATATAGTTGTACATTTATCATCATAATCGATGTCTTTTTACCTTTTTTGTGAGGAATAACGTACATACAAAAAGAAAAGCAATACGTTTCAAAGCACATTGCAACAATGAGCTACAGAACAGATTTCAGAGTTTGGTGTAGGTTACAATTCCACAATTTTTAGGTTTTTACTTCTAGCTGCTGTAAGGTACTGGAGACTAAAAGAAATATCAATATAATGATTCAGCACTCATACTTATTTGTTAAACCCGACCTTCTCTGTATAACTCCACCATCAACTTTGATCTTTCTCTCACTCTTTAGGGTTATTTAGACTATGGCCATTCTGACTTTTTCATGTGGGAAGGGGCTGCCAATAATATGGGTAGGGAGATGTAACTAGCTCATGTTCTGGAGAGGCTGAGCTCTCCGCATTTCAGAACTTATCTGGCCCAGGGAACCATCTGGAGGTTGCAATTTTCTGGAAAGTTACCCTAGTGCATAAAACCTTTGTAGAATCTTATATATTGCCCTAGATGTTCTTTAGGATTGGCAGGAATGGTTTTGATTGGGGTTTGGCAAGTTATGATAGGTAGCAATGTCTAACTGAAGCTTGTATAAGAGTGACCTCCAGAGTAGCCTCTCAACTCTATTTGAACTCTCTCAGCCACTGATACCTTATTTGTTACACTTCTTTTCCCCCTTTTGGTCAGGATGGCATTGTTAATCTCACAGTGGCAGGGCCAGGCTCATCTCCCACACCACCAGGGAGACTTTCATCCCTTAATGTCATGTCCCATGGAGTGGGGGAGGGCAATGATTTCACTGCAGATTTGGGCTTAGAGAGACTGAGGCCACATCTGAGCCATAGAAGAGGTCCTCCTGAGGTAACTCTTAGGCGTACCTATAGGTAGGCTAAGCGTCTCCACTAGATACATAAGCTTCACAAGAGTTAACCTCAAGATCAATGGCTTGGCCTATTGATTTGGGTGTCCCCAATGTTTGACACAGTATCAGATTTCCCTGGTTTAATAATTCCATAATTTTTCTCCCATCCCTCAAGGGACTTTACCAATACTTTTTGATTATCTGCTTAATATACTCTGGGTTGTATCCAGGCATTACATTAAGCTATACAGGATTAAAGGCTCTCTTTTATTCTAGGCTCCCTGTGTTTGGATTGTTTAAATGATCTATCATTTAAACAATGAATTAGATTATGTGCTAAAAAAAATTTAGGTGCTGAACAAAATGAATCTTTCTTCCTTTGGTCTCAAAGAGTAGGTGAGGTTCCAAAATACAGACAATGTCTTCCTTACCCCTGTATTATGAATTACCTTAATCTTGACCTGGTTGGCTTCACTCTTATCTCTAAATACCAGGTATACATATATAAAACAGCCTCTCAAAATTCAGAAATAACAATTATGGCTCTGGACTACATGTGACTGCTATAATAGCTTACAATCTAGGTCCCTGTTTTCTTATAAGTATTTTCTAAATGAGACCATACAATATTTTCTCTTTTGTTTCTGACTTATTTTGCCTCACCAAATGTCCCATAGGTTTATTCACAAAGCTGCATCGCTCACAACTTTGTTCCTTTTTGTAGAAGCACAACATTCGATTACATGTATACACTATTCATTCACCAATCTACTTCTCACTCAGTGCATCCTTCAGCCACTTCCATTCACTGGGCAGAATGTATAATGTCCAAAGTCAACAGTCCATCAACACTCTCAATTTTACATAATTTCATTGTTTCCAAGAGAAAGGTAACCAATAAACACACCCTCACCAAATAGGAAATCTAAACCTCCCCTTAACTCTTGTCCCTCCCCCTATTCTTTACCTCTGCTGTTGCTGTGGTACTATTGATGTTTTCCTGTTAAACGTAGCCCATAGCATGCAATAGCAGTTTCCCCCCATACCCTGAACTTATACACTCTTTGTATATGAATCATACCTTTGAAGTAGTATGTACAAGAACTTATTTGTATTTGTAGTATTAATCATTGGGACACATGGGTCTATATAACCCCTCTCAATCATGTTCAACGTCAATATGGTACTATTACTTGTAGACCCACTAGTGAACCACCTTCACATCTACCTATTCCCCTACATTGGAGTTCAATCTCATTAGCTAACCTTTCACCCATCTCTAGCTTCCATGTATCTCTAGGTTCTCTATATTCTGTATTATAAGCCCAATTTTACATTTACCATGGTCATAAAAGTGGAATCATACAGTATCTATCCTTTTGAGTCT
>PVIY010025500.1:0-36631 GCA_004026745.1 Myrmecophaga tridactyla | reverse complement strand
CTGGTCATGTGCCTCTGCACAGGCTTGGCTCATGACAATCCCCCTTACCTGTTCATTTAGGCTTCTATTGTTTTCTGACTGATTGGAGGCAATTTCCAAGGATCCCTTGGAAGCCCCATGTAGAAGACGGCACTCCCTCTGTCAGCCAGGGTCTCTGTGTATACATGGAACAGGCTTTGTTCTGCTGACCTGTTCATTTGTCCAGTGCAATTTTATGATCATTAAGTGAACTCCTGTTGTGTTTGAACTATTATATATGTTTGGGCCCCTTTGTGAAGAACAGTTAACAGTATTCAGACAAATATAAAATGTGTGTGTCCTGAAGAGCACAGGGCTGGTGTGGGCACCCCAGACACTTGCAGTGTGACTGAAGCACTGCATACATGTTTGAACCTAGGAGAGAAGGCCGGCCCTAAGATGACTTCAGTGAGAGAGAGCATAGTTGGTCTTTGAGGCAGATAGTAACAGCTGAAGCAGTGTGGAACAAGTGTCCCTGTCCACAGAGAATGGGAGGTAGACGCATGAAGCCCGCAGAGCAGTGTGGAGACTCTGATACTTATCCAACATAATAACAGGGCCCAAATTTCAGAAGGAAAATCATGAGGATGATAAGGAAGATGTATTTGTGAGAAATAATTGGAAGTGAGCACAAATGTATTTTTTGCCTATTAGCATGAGAGTGAAAGTATGAAATACTTCTGGGTTTATGGATACAATGCAATCCATGTGCATTTTATATTCCACCTTTTTTTTTTTAATGAGAATATGATGAGTTATATAACCTGACAAATTAGCCTTGTGGTTCCAGTTTAAAATGGAATTGTATTTGAAAGGTATAAGATAATTTAATTAATTATGTCAAAAGCATGAACATTTAAGATGAGTGTATTTACTACCGTCCTGTGTGTAACCAAATGTAACCAAATATGTTTTCCAGTGCTGGATAAATGTTTGGGAAGGTTTTTGATCATCAGGGTATTATGTTTCTGGTTAGGCCTTGGATGGAATTCATAGCAATAAGGAATATTTAAAATATTTGAATGTTGTTTAAGCATTCGTGAATGGAATTTATTATTTAAAGGGGTGTACTCTGTTAAATCAACTTCAATCCTTGTGATTATTATTTTAAATGATAAAACTTTATAGTTAAAATGCTTAATTCTCTACTATGCTCCAGGGACAATAGGGGCAGAGGTTTAAATTTCTTTATTCCTGATTTTTATTCCATTCCCAAAAGTCTGTCTTTCATTCTTTGGGCAAAGTATTTCAGTTGAAAATACCACATTGTTTTGCCCTTCCCAGTAGAAGGAAAGGCAAGCATGGTCCTTGACTTCTACCTTCTGTTTTTCCTCCACCTCTTCCCTTACTCTATTTTGATGAAATAGGAATGCAACAAATAATTCTTTATTCTCACTTTATATTTTGTATATACTACGAAATCCTTGAACATTTGTCAGATGACTTTTTACCTCCTACCTATCTGTACTGGGTCTGATGTGAAGCTGTTTTACTAATTGAGTGACAGGCTGAGACAGAGCAGGCCTGTGATGCATTTTGTTTGTGAGGCTTTGTAATGTAGAGGTAATGCTCTCCTGAGTTGCTGTCACGCCCTCTGGAGGAAGAAGGGAAGAAAGCAATAGCAGTAAAGCTATCAAAGTGCCTCAGTCTATGCAGGTTATAATACCAAATCTTCGGTCCTTTGCCCCCACAAAATACAGCCTGGAGTATATTACCAATTCATCAATGTACTTTTATCGTTAGTATTAAAAGGAAGCCAAACACATAGATCACGATTAAATATACATATACATACACATTCCAAAAGGGGAAGGTATGGAATGTAGTGTTGGCTATATTTTAAATTCTGTATCATGAGATACTGTAAATATGATATTAAGAAATTAATTAAATATAGGTTGCAGCTTCAGTAATAGATATTAAATACTATTATTTTAAAATTGTTTGGTATTATTAAAATTAAAAATTTTAAACCTTTAATCTTGGATAGGTAGAATTATGCATTATAATAATGTTAGGAATGTTACCAAAGGATATTTTAGAATAAATTTTTAATCCAAGAACTAGTAATTAAAATCGATGCCATTTTTTTTTTTTATGGCTTCCCACATGCATTCAAAATGACCTTATGGACATCTTTTCAAATTCACATCACATCTCTGCTTATTGGTTCCCATTGCAGGTGGAGTGTGGAGGCTCAGAACTTACTGCAGGTCGCACAGCAGCCGATTCTGTCAACTGTATTTAGAAGAACCCGAGAAGACTGAGTAAGTTTTGACATTTTAAGAGAAGTTAAAGATGATAAAAGACCATGCATGCAGATAATAGGAGTCATTTCCTTTTCAGTATTATGCCCTCCATTTTTTTTTAAAACCTTCTTAGATCTCAGTTCCCCCAAGAGTAAAATGAATTCAACTAAATTATCCCTTTGCTTCCTGTGAGTTTGGAGTTATTATGAGTATCTTTACTATTAGAAAAAGCTATGTAATCCATGGCATTTTGAAAAAAGGTGGATGAAATTCCATCAGGTAAGTTTTCCCTTATGAACTCTCTCTCTACAAAATTCACTAGAGCTGTTTCTGCCTATTGGAAGTAATCTACAGGTGTAAACTGACTTCAGCTGTGTCAGCTTCAGAAGGAAGCCGGGCCCTTCTCTAGGAAGTGTGTCCAGTGTCCATTTAGCCTCGTGGAGGCTAAACCTTAAAGACACCATATTCCCTCAGAGACTCAGATTGTCAATCCCAGAATGGATTTGTCTTAAAGACAGAACTAGTTATATGAAAATAAATAATTTTACTTCTGACATGGGCTATATAACAGGATTAGATTAAGCTTGTGGCTAATTGGTTCTGCATAGTCAAACTAAAATTTACTGAGTGAACTCTATGTAAGGAAATTGGAAAATGGTTCAACAGGAAAATGGAGACTTTTAATATATTATAGCTCTTGTTCTTGAAGAGCAAAAATGACAAGTAAATAGTTAAGCATTTCTCTAAAGCACACCAAACTTGAAATTTAAGTTGAGTTGCTATAATAATACTTTAACTTTGGGAGGTATAAGTAGCAGAAATTGAAAGGTTGACATTCCCACCTGAGTCATTAGATTATCAGCACATATATATTTTTCTTTTCATTGAAAAATAAATGGAAGCATGCTAAAATAAATTAGTAGGATTCCCCTTTTGTGGGGCATGTGTCTGAACTGTCATTGTGTATTAAGGTAAATGAGATCATCGTACAAAGAATTAGGCTGATAACTCAATTTTTTTTTTTTTTTTAACATGGGTTAGCTCCAGGAATCAAACCCGGGTCTCCGGTCTAATGACTCAATTTTGAAATAATTTGTATTTCTAGAGTAAAGACTGACTATGACTATGAAGCTTGGAGTAAGTTATTATGCCAGGATCGAGTTCCACGATAGTTATTTTTGTTGAGATCAGGGGACTTGATAATTCACAGTGTAATTAATTTACATTTAAGACCATCGACCTGTTATTTTTCGAAGTTAGAACCTGTGATGAGCTTCATTCGCTTCACCTAACATAGGAGAGAGAAGAACTCAAACCTTTTTCTTTTTCTTATTCATTACCTTTGCTGTCTCTCTGACATCCCCCATGAAGGGTTTCAATTTTCTTAGTTTTAGTATCATGCTAATGATTGGGAAGGTATTTGCTGCTAGAAGACTTTCTTCAGAAAACCACACAATTAGGAAAAATAATAAGAAAATAAACACTTCCAGAATAGACATCTTAGGAGAAAGAAAATTTTATCACATCTGCGTTCTGTCGCTATTTATAAATCTTCAGTTTTAATGATAGCATAATTATATGTTTAGAATTGGAAATAACTTTCCCATCTACTTTCCATCACAATTTTAAAATAAAATGCACTTTTCCTTGAGAAATATGAATACAAAAATAAACAGTTGTATGTATCTGGAAAGGGCTTTACTCCAGAATATCTTTTTATTCTGTGATTTTCAGATTTTTCACATTCTTCTGGAAGTTTAAAAGTTATTATAACCTATACTATCTTTTGTAATGCAATAATTTTGAAACTCAGTGATGGTTTTTCTGCATTTGGGGGGCTCTGGGACATTGATTGAGATAAGGCAATGAGGCAGCATGCTTCCAACATCGCGAGAGGAGAGGAGCTTCTGTGGTTAGCAGCATCCCGCCCCTTTCCTCCCCTTGGCTCTGACACTGTCCCATGCTGATGAGTACTGGCTCTCGATGGGAACGATTGATTGCCTGATTGATTTCCCCTTAAGGCACTGTTTATAAAAGGGGTTAACAGCACATTTATATAGACAGGAACCTGACAAAACAGGGAAAATTGGGCTTGGTGATGATGATAGTGCTAGGGTAGAACCCACATCCCATCCCCAACACTCTTCCACCTCCCAGTCCCCGTAGATTTTCCTGAATCTCTCTTTTCCCTGAATGTCCCTGTTCCCATCCTCAGAGGTGTGGAAGGTTAGCCAAATCCTGTTAGATAGTAGGTGAAACAGCTCCAATTTTGGCATCAAAAGTAAAGGAAATACGTTCCAATTCAATAACTTAGGATCTGTGTGCCCTGTTACCAATCAACCCTCAATGTTTTTGAAGATTAAAGAAATTATAATTTATGAAAGTGCCTGAAATACCTTTTATAAAATACTGATTTAATCCTTTGTAGCAATCAGACTAAATTCGAGTTCAGAGAAGGCACATCTAATACCTAGGGCAGATTTGGACTTCTGATACAAAGTTGATGCTATTTTCAGATTTCAGGGTTTGTCTTATTCTTATTATGTTATGTTAAAAAAGATTTTATTATTCTATGATTTAATGAGTTTCTTTCTCACAGCCCAACAAAGCCAAACTAATTGTAGAATAAGTGGGATATTAGGATTTTGGCAAGAGTTCCTTCCTCCAGTCTCTAGTCAACATTTCCAGAGGATTTAAAAATTTAAAAACTTTTTCCTATGATGTGAAAGTTCATGGCATAATCATTGCCTCTCTTTGACTTCTGTTTCAAGTAAACATTTTCAGATAACCAATAAGTGCATGTGGAAAGATATATCCCTCCAGATAAAGGGCCATGATTGAATTTCATGGGTGTATTTGCTAATCAGTTTTAAATCCAGCCATTTGACATCCCATAAAAATGTAACTGATGTCTTTAAAATATTAAGGTATCAAAATAATTTGCAATGAGTTTTTAATTTTTATTTATTTATTTATTTTTTTGCATGGGCAGGCACTGGGAAACGAACCCGGGTCCTCTGGCATGCAGGCGAGCATTCTTGCCTGCTGAGCCACTGTGGCCCTGCAATGAGTTTTTAGATATGAAAGAATAAATATGGTTTATAAAATGACAATTTTGTATTCCATTTGATTTTCATTAAAGTATTATTTTTAAAAGACTTTAGGCAAATGTTTTATCATACTCCTGAACCCTTAGCTTTGAAGTGCATACTTATACCAGTGAGAGTGAAAATTTCTGTTTTTGGTCTCCTGGCATTTAGCCCTTAACCCTAAGAGGAATAGAAAATGACCCAATTATAAAGATACCTTTTTTTTATTAATAAATTCATTAACCCAACCAAAAAACTTTGGCCATATATTTTACCTTAAGTTAATCCTAGACACCATGTCTACCCCCAAGATCCACTGGATAAAAACCTGCCCAGTTCAGTGTGTGCTAACTCTGTTTTGCTATTGGTTTAAATGGCTAGCAGTTAAAAGTTGCTGGTCATGAGAGTCACAGATGTTAACTTTTTTTTTCATATAAATAAATTTTATTTTAATGAGTATTATTAAACTTTATACTCAAAAGGTTTATTTTTCCCTTTTGTGCAAAATAACATATACAATAATAAAGAAATTTCAGAGCACATCACAGTTGTAGAACATATTTCAGAGTTTGGTATGGCTACAGTTTCACAATTTTAAGTTTTTACTTCTAGCTGCTCTAAGGTAGTAGAGACTAAAGGAAATATCAGTATAATGATTCAGCAATCATACTCATCTGTAAAACCCTACCTTCTGTTTAACTCCACCATCACCTTTGATCTTTCTTCCACTCTTTAGAGGTATTTGGCCTATGCCCATTCTGACTTTTTCATGTTGGAAGGGTTGTCGATAATATAGGATAAGGGAATAGAACTAGTTGGTGTTCTGCAAAGTCTGGCCTTTCAGGACTTACCTGGTTTCGGGGACCCATCTGGAGATTGTAGGTTTCTGGAGGGTATCCTAGTGCAGGGAACCTTTGTAGAATCTTTTTTAATGCCCTAGTTGTTCTTTAGGGTTGGCAGGAATGGTTTTGGTTGGGGTTTGGTAGGTTATGGTAGGTAGCACTGTCTAACTGAAGCTTGCATATGGCCTCCAAAGTAGCCTCTTGACTACTCTCTGCCACTGATAGCCTATTTGTTCACACTTCTTTTCTCCTTTTTAGTCAGGATGACATTGTTGATCCCATGGTGCCAGGAAGACTTTTACCCCTGGATGTCATGTCCTAGGTAGGAGTGGGTGGGCAATGATTTTACTTGTTGAGTTATACTTAGAGAGAGAGAGGCCACACCTGAGCAACAAAAGAGATCCTCCTGAGGTGGCTTTTAGGTATACCTAAAACTTAGGTCAAGTTTACTCTCCATATGACCAGTTAAAACAAGTTATTTAACCTTGTTTGCTGCTGATTGTTAATAGTCTTAGCCGGGTGAAGAAACATCCATTCAGGGAAACAGAAAGTGTTTTTTAGTTAGAATTTTCAAAATATTCTTAATTAATATATTTAGAACGATTGCAGATTGCAAAAAATGGCCACACACTCTTTACAACTCCTTCAAAGATGAAGTATACGTCTCCACCCCTTACAGTTTCTGCTCACGTTAACAATTCATTGCCACTGTGCGACAGAAGGTCCCTAGCTTCATGGAGTCTGGGAGATCACGTAAAGAGAGTCCCTAGCTATCACAGACATCCCAGTTACCTTGGCTCATTGATTTCAGCTGAGGCCCAAGCATGTGGATGAGCCCTGACAACATGATGCAGAGCAGAGATGAACTGAACTATCTGACCCCAGCCAAGACTTCTGACACAAATCACTGTAAGCAGCCACCTGGTTGCTGTTTCAAATCTTAAAGCCTTTATCAGAAGTTCAGTGTAGCAAAACCCATATATTCTGTTATATTTTCTTTCATTACTGGCATCAGAAGGTATGACATTATCTAGGTTCGTTATTTTACTTTTGACTTTTACAAGCCTACATCATGTATATGATTATGTGAGGTACATTAGAACTTTGTTGATATATAAGTGGAATAGTCTTTTGCCTATAACAACTGTGAAAAATTTTAGTCTTTACGAGGCAAGATTGGATTTACAAAATAGCTGTACTTAATTTTCTGTCAAGTCAGATGACTGAAGAAGTGATCTTGTTTTGCAATGTTAATTTTTTTTTTTTTTTTAACAAAAAAGGAGGTCTGTGAAGTATTTCACTTTGACTTTTTGAACATCTTACTTAAAATTTCAGGATCCATTTCCTTGTTTGTAGATCTGGAAAACATATACTTCTAATATATTCTATGTGAAAGTATTTCAACAGTCCCTGGAATGTATTTTTTTAGTGAATAGTATCACTTATATTTTCTGTGATGTGACTCATGAGCTGCTTCTGATGCCAATTATAAAACAAGCAAAAAAGGGTTTCAACCTTGTTTGGTAACCTGGTAACATTTTTGGAATGTATGTGTAGCCACTCAAGGTGAACACTGTGAAGGAAAACACTCATTTGCATGTGTAAGTTCTCACCTCATTTTTCAAAAGTCATCCTGTCAAGTAGATTGCATTCCAGAACCTTATTTGTAGACATCAAACTGATAAGCACTTGGTATTCCTGGCATTCCAACAGAAGGTGTCAAGAAGTCAGGGCTTTTTGCTGTCTCTAATTCTTTTTCACCTGAAGTAGTTCAGGAATGGGAGAGAGTCAAGGAACTGCCAAAATTGGGAATGCTTTTCCTTATTAAATAGAATTAACTGTTTTTGAAATGGATGTGTCTGGAGGCCAAAAGTCAGAGGACAGTCCAATGGTTTCTACTTATAATTTATTTGATAGGAAATTAGGACCTAGCACCTTTACCTCTTTCAAATCCCAGAAAAAGTAGGGTGTCTGATGTTGGAGTGGACCAGGTCCCCACGTGGCAAAGTTTCACTCAGGAATGTTTGTCTGCAGTGTGCCCTGACCCCAGGACTGGGTGATTATTTCAAGGAGAGAGGCTTTCTGGACCTTTCCGCTTGTTTCCTTTGATGAGTGGTGACACGCAATCCCAATTCCTCTCTCTTTAGAGAAAGATGCAGTGGTGACTTTCATAAATACCATTTAATTAATTTTGTTGCTGACAGTATTTCACCCATGTTAGAACTTTAGTGAAAATATATTTTCCCAACAGTGTAACATGGTTCAGGTTATCATTCAAGAATGTTTTTGGGTAATTTTTAGATAAAAAATGAAAGTGTTAAAACTAAGAAAAATCACATCTGGGTCTTCTCACTCTTCCATCATGCTCTTTACCTTCATAAAATTGTTTGCCTTTTTTTGTTTTTTTAACAAGTAAAGTACAAGGATTGTTTTCAAAAGAAGATAGTGCTTTGGCAATATTTGGCAGTAAGCAAGTGAAACAAATCAATTCCTAATCTTTAGATTCCTAAATCTTTAAATTGTTTGAATTCAATTTTACATATATATTTTCAGGCAAAAGTAAGATATCTAATACCTTCCCATAAATTAAGTATTGACAAATTTTTAAAATAAAATTTTTTATTATTTTTTCCTTCTTAAAAATTTCAACCCTAATATTTCAAATTGCAAGCTTTGAAATGCTCGGGAATTCAATTTTAGATCATGATATGACAGATTGATTGTATGCATTTGCTATGTTTTTTCTAGCTGTGTTAACCTCCTATCCTGTTATTGAGGTTTTAAGATCATATTTTTTATTTCTAGGGAGAGTTCTTAAATTTTCCAAGTTTCTGCTACTATTGTTCTTACTCTTTTAAATTGCTTGTGCATCTTGTGCAAACATTTTGAGGTCACAGTTTAAATGTTAGTGTCTCCGAAGAGGCATGCACACTTGTTCATTCAATCCCTTTAGGTCTACTTTATCTTTCAGCCTGGCCATGTTGAGCCAAAATAAGCCTAAAACCCCCCAAATAGTAGAATTTAAACATAGCTTTCCAAGTATTTCTTCACATTTGTGAAAATACCATAAAATTATTTTATATGTGATTCTGAGTTTTCCAGGTTGAATCTCATCTTCTTTCCTCCAACACATTTCCAACAACCAATCTTATTCCCAGGGTCAAAATGGGATACATGCCCTGGAACCTACTCCTCCCCACACCCTTAAATAGAGTACCAGTTAAACTTTCTATGGTTGTTCTCATTTAAAAACAAAACCTCATGAAGTATCTCATTTTCTTTGATCTAACACATCTTCCTCTCCATCCTCACTTTACTCAAAAGAGTAGCGGCTGTGTTTGCCAGCTCCATTTTTCTTCCTTCCACCATCTATTCCCATCTAACTACGGGCCCAGTGCCTAGGCCAGTACAGATCTCCCTAAGACCTTTGGTCTTATGTACTTCTCTGCATTTGAAGGATGTTTTTTCCAGTTCTCATCTTGTATATTTCCTCAGCAGATTCATCACTGTTGACTACTATTTCCTTCTTGAAAACTCTTTCTCCTCCATATATTTTTGAATAGCCTCTTAATGGATAAATTGGAAACATTAAGTTTTCTTGAGGGTATGTACAAAAGATCCTTGAACTCATCACTGCTGAGGTAATTGAAAGCTACCAAACATATTCTTGTTTTAATGTTGATTAATTATACAATTATCTGTTCAGGGTAATGTGGTGTGACCTTCAACCTTGGATCCTAATTTTAAGTCGAAGATAGTCATCATTACTCCATTCTTTCATCTGAATATTTATTAAAAACCTACCTTAAGTGAGAGGCAGTCTATAACAGCGCGTAATAGCCGCTTTATAATTATTATGCCTCTTTACCAATCCACCTTGAAAGACACTGTGTTCCATGTCTTTCAAGGAATCAAGACATATATCAAAGATGAATATTGAACTCAAAAAGCATATTGTGTAAATAAAATTAAATATATATGCCAATTGATATACACACAAGCATATATATGTACATTTATAAATATAGATAGCACTTATTGCATGGAAAACACTGTCCTAAATTGAGACATGGACCATGTCCAGTGGACCCTACAATCTAATAGACGAATCAGACATTAATAAAACCACCCTACAATCCCAAAATATAACTGTGATGAGTAAGTCATCTGATGAGGCAATTAATTCCATGATATTTTGATGGCATGAAATGTAGGAACATGCCATGGCTAGAGATTTCTGAGGAGTCTCCCCTTAGAAAATGATTCTGATTATCTGAAACCTGATTGGGAGTTCATTATGTGTACAAGGGAGAGGAGAACAAGCATGACTATAGAGAAAATGTGACACGAGAGGCACAGAATAAAACAACTTGAGATTTTGGAAGACAAACCAGTTACTGCCATCATCAAGATGGTTAAGACCAGCAGGCGAGTAAAAATGAAATAGCATTTAGTCTGGATTTTAAAGGATGGCATTTGTTTAGACTGCTTTTGGAGTGTGGGGAGAGGGAACAAGGTAAACAAAGGCTTAGAGGTAGGCAATTATTGCTAATGTATGAGGCGAGGTAAGCATCCCGAACCAAGAATGAGTGAAGTCAGCCTCGGGGTATGAGGATGGAAACGTATGATGGAGCCAGAATTTGGTTCAGTGGTTTGGATTTATTTAGATGGCTATGAGTATACTTTTTTATATTTGGAAAATGGCATTTTCAAAACCAGAAAGTTAAAAGATTTCTGTGCAACGTAAGATGGATTTAGATAAAAAGGAGTAACTGATGGATTAGAAAAGACTTAAGAATTTCCACTGCCAACCACTGTTAGCTCTTAAATGAGAGTTCTTTGTATTACTAATTGCCCTTATGAAGTTAAGTTTTGAAATGTTTTTACTGTATTTTAATCTAGAAAGTGAGTACATTTCAAAACCAAAAAATTTTGCAAGCAAAATTGTAATTTTATTTTCCTTAAATCCGTGAGGGTTTTAGCAGCACATTTTCATAAGGTTTCACCTCTTCATTAAAAAATTCATAATGAAGTAAATATGTCCTCCATTTCCCTGCCAAAATAAGTACTGGACAAGCAGCTCAAGGAAAGCAAAGGCTGATTATGCTATAAACGTGTCCTGGGTTGGGACTATTGTAAATTCATTATGTGTAGCAAATTTCATTGAAATTTGGAATTTAAAATTCAGTGTTTCTTTTGATAAAAAAAAGTTGAGTTAACAGATTAGTAGTGAAATTCAAGCAGGGCCAGTTGCTTTTTTTTTTTCCTATACTGTGGCAAGCCCCTCCAGTATTGTTGTATGAGACAGTTGTCGGGACTAAAAGCCAAATAGTAACACACAGTTGTCACGTAACACTCAGTTCTAATAAACTGCTGTCCTAGGCACTAAGACAAGTTGTATAATGAAACCTGAATTCTGAATATGTACCTTTCTTTTTTTTTCTTAATCCCTTGAATCCTTGTATCCTTGGTGAATTTAGTAGTTGTGTTTTATTACTATTGCACCCTAGCATTTGGCATAGCAAGTGCATGAATTCTGTTTATTACCAGAATGCTTATCATTCAGGGGTATTTCTGGGTTATGTTTATATTAAAGAGCATTAAATGTGTATATGAAATGAAGAAAAATACCTATGAAATAAATATAAATTAGCCCACCTTTAAAGTTAACAACTATAGGTTCCTTGAAGTTTATTACTTAAGCTTTGTGCTAAACATTTACTTTTGTGATAAATATCCAAGGAATATTTTGGGCCACTGGATGAAGTTATTTTTCATCATCACAACCATTGATCCGGGTGTTAGGCACATGGACACACATACATTTACTCACACAGCTATGCACGCGCGTGCGCACACACACACACACACACACACACACACACAGACAAAATCTAAATTGCACAGAGTATGGAATAGTTGTTCTCTCCCTGCTACTCAGGGGAGTAATGAGACAGGTTTTTGGTTTGGATTTTGCTCACTGTTGCCATGGTCTTATTTTTCCATATATGCAGATATCATAAAAATACATTATTCAGTTCCACAGTTTTAAAAATTTGTGTACATGGAATCATATTAAGTGTATGCTTTGGAAGACTTGCTTTTTCATTCAACTTTTTGTTTTGAGATTAATCGATGTTGACATCTATGACTGTATAGTATTCATTTGTGTTAAGATACAATTCCTTCTCTTTGTCAGTGGATATTAAGGTCATTTTCTCTCTTTATCTATTACACATGTTATAAAATTTGCTTGTATGCCTTTGGCACATATCTACAGAATTTTTAAAGTAACAGAATGAAAGTTGTTTAAGATTATGTACTGTTCAAATATACTAGGTAGTTCAGACTGTTTTGCAAAATGCGATTACTAATTTAGTCTTCCAGCTGTGGTGTCTCTTCCCTCCACATCATCTCTCACACTGCATAGTCATCTGGATTTTGGCTAATTCCATGAGTGTAGGATGGTATCTCCTCTTCATAGTTTTAATTTGTGTTTCTCCAAGTAATGAGAACTGTCATCTTATGTTCATTGGCAGTTTATGTTTTTCTTTTGTGAAAAGCTTGCTCATATTTTTTTCCTATGTGTTTCTTGCTTTGTTTGAATTTTTCGTATCAATTTGTGGAAGTTGAGCGGCACATTATCCTATGTGAAGAATTATCAGTGATTGGCGATATATATGGCAAATATTTCCTCTCAGCTTGTGGCTTGTCATTTAAAAACTTGAGGCATAAGTTACATAAAATAAAATTTACCCATGTGTGCTGATTTTAAACTGTTGTGTACCCCAGAAAAAGCCATATTCTTTTAATCCAGTCTTGTGGGTACAGACCTCTCTGGGTGGGACCTTTTGTTTCTGTGGAGATGTGACCCTGCCCATTCAAAGTACGTGCTAATCCATTTACTGGAGTCTTTTAAGAGAAGGACAATTTGGAGAGAACACAGACATTTGGAGACACATAAGGATAACCCCCCAGGAGATATCAGAAGCTGAGAGAATTGTTTGAAACCAGAAGCCAGAAAGGAAGGAGAGCAGGCATCACCATGTCCTTCCCATGTGACAGAGGAACCCTGATGCCACTGCCTTTCCTCAGAGAAGGGATCCTTTTGATAGAATTGTAACTTTTAACTTAATAAATCCCCTTTATAAAAGCTAATTTATTTCTGGTATATTGTATTCTGGAAGCTTTAGCAAACTGAAATACCAAGTGCAAATTTTAAAGAATTTTCTCAAATATATATAACCGTCTTACCATCCTCACTATAAAAGATTTTGAGTATTTCAGTCATACATGCATCTCTGCATACTGTATATTTTTTGTTATAATTTATTGATGTATTTTAGACATTTTATTTGTAAATAATTTCAAACTTACAAGGCAATTGCAAAAATAATACAAACTCCGTACAGAGAACTGCAACATACCCATACCTCCCAGATTCCCACCTCCACCATTTTTCCCACCAGATAGTTGGAAACATTTTCAGAAAGTCTTTTTCTGATAGGTCTGATCCCCTTCATTGCTGGTTTCTAATGCTTTGATTTTTCCTTTGTCTGTGCTGTCATTTCCTATTTCTTCATATGTTTTATAATCTTTAGCTGAAACCTGGATATTTTAATATTTTAATATAAAATCAGTATTATTACTGAAATTTAGAAAGTGTCTTCTGATCCTTAAGCTTGTATCCAGCTAGTGTTATGACAGAGCTTTTCTTAAATCCAGGAGCTAACAATAACAACAAAAAAGAGGAAGGAAAAAAGTAAACACTTTCCCCAGTCTCTGTAGATTGATCTGTGAGAGCATGCTCCTTGAGGGCTTATTGACATGATAAGTTTAGAGAACAGCTGCAGGCCAAACAAAGCACGGGGCCTCCTTGGTCCTTTCTGCACATGCAGCTCATCTTGGGCATGTGCATGTGGCCCTAGGATTTGCCCCATTTACATGGTTCTGAATGTCCCCTCTTCCCTAGGAAACACTTTTCCTCATGGGCCTTGCAGTTTCAATCAAATGTGACGATCTTTGTCTTGTGATTGGAGTATTTCGATTATATTTAATAGGATTGTTATGCTGATGTTTATGTCTACTATTTTTGTTTTTCTATCTCCTCTGTTTCTTGTTCTCCTCTTTCCATCTTTTGTATTGATTCTATTTTATCCTAACCCTGTTTTTGGCTTGTTAGTATACCTTTTTAATTAAATTTTAATAGTTGGTTTAGGGTTATGTTACATATCACTAGCTTATTACAGTCTTAACTTCAAATGATATTATACCACTTTACACATAGAGAAGAACCTTACAATTGTTTACTTTTGTTTATACCATTGTTCTCATGCGTTTTACTTTTACATGGGCTGTAAACCCTACAATACATTATTGTTTTGGTTAAAACTGTCAATTATGTCTTAAAGATATTTAAGTAATAAGAAAAAATCTTTCAAGGTAACTAAAATAAAATAAACCAGAGAATGTATTAGGAAGATGAATGGTTATGAACTCAGACAGACCTGAATTTCATCCTAGCTACATCCTTTCTTGGATGGAAACTTTGGCAAATCACTCAACTTCCTTGAGCCTTGGTCTTATGAAATATAAAACTAGGACAGTAACACTTAATTGTGTAATTTGAAAAATAGGATTAAAAGCACATTTTGGGTATTCAATAAATATTAGTGACCATTCCTCTTCTACAAAATGTAGTAAGACTTTTTCAATAAGGGAGACTATCTGCCAGATTTGGAAAACTCAAGGTAATACTGAGACATGTTCCTAACAACCTGTGATTTAATTTGAAACTTGTTTAAACTTGTTTAAACAAAGAGAGAAATATAAGAATGTCTCACTGAATTCAGTGATGAATGTATTACTACACTTTAAACATGGAAGTGATATAAGTACCAGTAATCTAGTATATTACATAACCAGAGTTAGAGAATCATGAAAACGAATCTCTTTCCTTCTTGTTCATAGGCTTACCACATCGAACTAATTCCTTAATTTTAACAAGCCTTTGTTTATTCTATAAAATGCTGACATTGGATAAAATATCTTACTATAATGTGGATTTCTGAATATTCAGGGTTGTATAATTTGAATTGATAATTTGGTAAAGTAAACTATAGGTCTCTCTCTTTGTTCATGAATGAAAGCGTAAAATATCTGCTACATCTTAATTTGTAATATAATAATTACAGAAAGATGATAGTAGAAATGCAGTTAACTAGGAAAGGGGATATTTTAATAAAATTACTGCATGTGTCACTTAAATTTTTTCTATAGAAATACTTAACTTCCCCCTCTGATACAATTAGTGACTCCATCTCTTAGTATCCTGTGATTTCTTATACTTAAATGTTTCAGTTATGTGTTGCAGTGCTGGGAAAGTGTGCCTTTGAAACTTTTTAAAATATATGTTCATGCATTTTGGTTCTTCCTCTTCAGGACATTGATACATGCCTGTATTGCTGTACAGCGTAGTAGGCTGTGCTGTTATTGATTGCTTTTTCCATGATAGGTTTACATGGGATAGGAGGTTGTTGATTTCCCTTCTAATGAAGGTTTGAATCTCATTGTTGTGCAAACTTTCATGATCATTCCTACAACTTAGTGATAATGAACCAAAATGTGTCATTATCAGTTAACTTTGATACACTAAGAGTTTGACACATTTTAACATCAAAGTAAAACAAATTTGTCAATTTCTGCTTTTCATAAGAATGTAATAAGGCTTGAAAATCTTTTTTAATGGAAATTGTGCCAATTTATCCCTACTCTTGCTTGTTCTTACTGTGTCAAGTGGAATAAATTCATAATGTGTGAAGAAATTTAGTATTCACCTGCTTTTCTTTGTACTACTAACCTAATTTGTCAAGAGAGTATATGCATTTGTTTTTTTAATCTTATTCCGTGGACATAATAATTAATAATTTTTACAACATTGGCTAAATAATTGAATATGCAGTACTAATTATTGATGTGTTCACTTTTGCATACATAATTATTTCTAGTTTTATTCCTATGACAATTCTGTTTTACACATGACTTTCCCTCAAAAAATGGATTTTTCATATTTCATGTTTTGTGTGTTAATAAAGTGATTAAAATCATCAATACTTTGTCACTGCATATTACCCCTACCATCTCAAATGGTCCCTATATTATTTTCCAGTCCTCAGTATATTAGCAGAGCTTAAAACCCTTCTCCATATCAAGCCCAGTACCTCCATCTCTTTTCGTCTTCTTCAGGAGTTTGTGCTATTTATAATCTCACTTCTCTCCTTCTTCTTCAGGTTCTATTTATCCATGCGAGACAGAGATGTGAAACATCTCACCACATCCCGCATTTAAAGAATCTCCATCTCTATTCCATTTTTATCTTAAATTTTGCCTTCTCTCTTTTCTTCTCTTGAAGGAAAAAACCAATATTCTCAAAGAACATTCTAACCTCAATAACATCTCCTCTTCTTTTTCCTCCATTCTTTAACTTCTTGCAATATAGATTTCCATCTCTACTATTGAAAAAACAAAACTGCTTTGGAGTTTGCTGTCCATATGATCATCTTACTCTTTTTCACCTTTCTCAGCTTTGCAGCATTTGAAATCCTAGACCACACTTCTCCCTGATTTCCATTATCCTCCATTTTCCTGACTCTCCATCTCTCTTTTACTGTACTATGTAAACCTTCCTGCTGGATTCTCTTTCTTCCATCTCCACTTGTCCCTAACTCTTGCTGTTTATTCAGGTTTTATAATCAGCCATCATCCTTTTTTCTTTCCACTTACCTTAATGGCTACAACTACATCTCCAGGCCAATAACTGCCTTTTTTATGTTTCATATATTCACATTTTCCTTCTAGACTTCTATTTCCAAATGCCTCCTGGACATTTCCTTATGGCTGTCTCCCCCCACCCCAAGATAATTAAGTGCATTTTGTTGAAGAAAAAACTACACACAGATCAACCTAAACATATTACTCTTCCTAGGTCCTGTCCTAGGAACCGCTAACTACCATTCCCCGACCCCAAATGAGGTAAAAACCATGTTGTTTTGACTTTCCTACCTCAACTTCTTACTAACCAGGTACAAGTTGGTGTCTCACTATTCTAATCTTATTTTACATTCACTCTTAACTACAGCCATCCAGGATTTATTACAACTCTCTTGAACGATTCCTGATTTATGTATTTGTTCATTTACAGGTAATATTGAGAGCCAGGTAGTTCCTGAAATTTGTGTGGATTCTGGATGTAGAAAGGCTTAAAGAAAGGGCAAGAGAGAGGAAAAGACAGACAGGATACCATGCATTTCCCCCAAAACAAGCAAGACAAACAAAAATTCAACAAATGGTACTACAATAACGGGACACTCATGTGGAAAAATAATGAAATATGACTCCGCCATACAGCATACAAAAACAAAACAATAGGGTAAATGCTTGGAAGAGATATGTGTAGGACAATACTGGGCAAGTAATGAACATCTATATATCTAAGAAAGCTTTCCAGGGGAGGTGAGATATATGTTGAAATTTTAGTATTAGCATAGACAGATAGATTGGGGCAAATAGCGTATTATTAAGAATGGCTAAAGCCCAGGGCTGCAGAGGGCAGAGTGGGGAAAGGTAGAAGTTTGGAGATGAACAGGGACCAGATTATGGAATATCTTCCCCACTGTGCTAAAGAAGCAAGATTTTATCTTGAAGATAAAAAAGGACATTGAAAGAATTGAACAGAGGGATTTATATAGTCGCTTTCTCTTTGTGTTGCTCCCTCCAACAGTATCTGCAGTATGGATTGGCGTGGATGTAGTTAAGGCTATAGGCAGATAGAATTGAGTTTGTTGCGATAATTAAAGAAGAAAACAGTAGCACATCTGGCAGGATGAGCAGTTGGCTTTGAGAGATAATAAGCTGATTTGATCTTTATGACTTATTTGACTAAAAGTCAAGTTATTTGTAATGAAGTCATTATGCATTCAACAGTGTGGATGAACCTTGAGACACTGAGTGAAATAAGCCAGAAGCAAAAGGACAAATACTGTGTGGTAACCATAATGAACAAGCTCTGAGAGTTGAATTTGAGAGTGCAGTTAGAAAGAAAGAGATAAAAAGAGGTGGATATTGGCCAGTTGGTGCTTAAGGACTACAGAATATTTGGCAAAGTTGATTGTCAAGGTTCAGAAATAGATAGCACAATATTGTAAGTATACTTAAAGCCGAGTGTGAGTATGGTTGAAAGAAGAAGGCTAGGGCCATGTATTCACCAGAAGGAAAGCTAGAGTATAAAAACTAGGACTGTATACCTTAGCAAAACCTGAGGTACACAATGATGGTGGTTAATTGTACACATATAATAAAGTTTTTGCATGAACTAGAGCTAGAGCAGTTGTATGTCATTTAATTACAGAGTAGTATTTGGGAAAAATGCAATTAATGCAAACTAAGGGCTATAGTTATCAGTAACATTATAGTATTCTTTCATTAATTGGTACAAAGGCCCTGCACCAGGCTAAATATCAGTAATAGTGAGACATAAGGGAGGGATATAGGATTTTTTTCTTTGTTTTCAAAAGAAATGGGAATGTTCTCATATAGATTGTGGTGGTGAATGTTTAACTATGTGATTATACCAGAAGCCATTGATTATACACTTAGGATAGATTGTATAGAATGTGACTATAACTGTTAAAAAAATTTAAAAATAGAAAAATATATTAAAGAAGTCAAGTTACTAAACGTTAAGGGTAATAAGGTGCAAGATGTAGCTATGACTTGGAGCTTGCCCCATTAGGTGGACAGTCCTGACTTTGATTGAGGAAGGGAATGTGGAAGGAGGTGCAGCTTTGAGGGGAATAAAATATTGAATTTTGAGCATCTTTAATTCAAGGGACACTTGTGATAAGCAGAGGAGAAGTCTAACAATTTTTAAGATGTAAGGATCAGAAAGTTAGCAGATCTGTGATGAAGTTAGAAATTTGAGAGTCCTTAGTCATTGGTGTATATGTCCTGTTGGGATTGTGGGAAAAGATGATCTTGTTCAGTTTTCAGAGTGAAAATGGAGCTGTAGTGCCACCCTGGTAAAAATATTTATAGGTCATTTCAAGGAAGTACATCCTGGGAGAGAAAACTGACATGGAAGAGCCAAAGAGGTAGTAGGCATCATAGAAGAAGAGTGAGCTCAAGGAACATTAATAGAGGTTATAGGGAACAGGTGAAGAAGCATAACCAGCCTTTACCAGGTAACTCTTGATTTGTCGTCCTCTAATCTCTCCAAATCAATCTTCCCAATGCTGTCATAACAATTCTCCTGGGGTTGTCTTCAAACACTGGTCTTTGATTTATTCCGTTATGGTAATACGGGAGTTGGTTTTCATCAACTTCAGGAAACAGATTGAAATTTGAATTCCTTGACATTCAATGCTCCTTACACTCAGCCCCAATCAATTTTTGTCTATTTCATAAAAGAACTCATGGATCGCCTTAGTTTTAAATAATTTCTCCCTTTGTTCGGCCTCTATATAAACTGCCCATGAGACCCTGTAATATCCAGAGACCCTGTAATATCCATTTAAAAAAAAAAACATGTTTTTTAAATAAAAAAACTAAATAGTTTTTCTGTTAAAGTGAAAAAAGAGATAATGTCGGATTAAACTGTGGTTTTATTTTTAAATATCATCATGGATCAAAAAATCATCACTATAGCTTGAAAAATCATATTCATTTACTTCTCACATTCTTGATCCTTGAAATGACATTTTATAATTCCAATACATGGTGTGCTTCTTTCTGAGTCAGTAGTTTTATCTTGGATGCCCTTTAAAGCAACATTCCTGAATGTTAAAATGATGTATGACTTTTTATTAAACTTACCAGCCAATTTGCTGATATGTATATGGAAAGTAGTGTTCCCCTTTCTTAAGAAGAAATTCCTACTTTTAATTTACATGTTTGGAAAGGTTATAAGCTTGAAGTTTTAAGTTTTGTGGTTTTAGAATTTAAGCAAGCCAGTTAGACATAACCTTCTGAGGAAGAAAAGTAGTATTTTAATTTAGCTTTGTGGATCCCAGTGTTGCTTTAGATTTTGCAAAACAGCAGATGAGTTTCTGTTTTTAATTTCCCTCCAGGCAGTCTTGTGCTTACACTAGTGTTGATGCTCTCTAGACATAAAGCTGAGGGCTTTAGTGCAGGTCGTCTGTAACCTATTAGCTCTAGAGTTCAGCATCTACGTTCAACTGTCTGCTCAAGTAAAGGTAATTATCTAGTTAACAGGAAAAATAAAATCTGACCCACATTTTCAAAATGATTGCTTTGTTTGAAAGCGGGGGCCCCGACTGTGTGTGTAAATGGCATTGAGATAAGTTAGATAAGGCGATCAAGTGACAGGACCTGCCCAATCTCCTGTCTGCTGCTGGTTGGGTAGACAGACTATAACATTTGTTAACAAGGTCAGGATCCTAGGTTAAATTCCCAGGTGGGTGGTTAACTTTGCTCTGATCACCACCCATAGAATATTGAGTTGACGTGTCAACTTGACTAGGCTCTGGTGCCCATTTGTGGGCTCTGGTGCCCCTTTGTTTGGTCAGGCAGTGCCTTCTTGTACTGTGAGGATGTTTCATGGATTTAAATCATTAGTCAGTTCATTGCGTCTATAACCGATTATACCTACAAGCAATCAAAGGAAACTGCCTCCAGGTAGGAGAGGAGTCTCGTCACACAATTAGTTGGAGACCTTAAAGGGGGGACTGAAGAGTTCAGCAGTCAGAAAGAAGTTCCATCTGTACCTATCTTCTCCTGGGGAATTCATCACAACCTTTATTGGAATTCCCAACTTGTGACTTGCCCTGCAGAATTCAGGGCAATCCCCAAGGTAGCAGGAGTTGATTCTAATCATAAATCTTAAAATATTTGCATATATATGTATATCTGTACCTCCTTTCGATTTTGTTTTCCTGGAAAACCCTGACTGATAATGTCAGCTGTTTCATAAATGCACTAATTAAGGATAATTTTTAAACTAAGAAAACAAGTATAAGTTTATATATCTATGTAAATGTATAAATGAAACTAATTTTAGTGAATTCATAATATTAATTTACTCGACTATGGAATGAATTATAAATTTATTCCATTGTAAAGGATAGTTCTTCCAGCACTGAATATCAAAGCACGTTCCATATGAGCATAGTCTAAAGATGATCCCTCAAGCCCTGCTTTGAGGGGTTACTGTGGGGTGGGCACCTAGGTTGTGTGTTTTTATGCAAAGATTCCTTAATTTTCTTATGAATATGACACCTTCATCTTCTGCATCAAAGTTTGGCAAGTCATAGGGTGTGACCTTTAATTGTTAACATAAAATACCCCATCCAGTTTATTACCCATGTCTAACATTGTACTGCTGCTGTCCAGTTCTCTCCAGAACTAGTTGTGGGTTATAATATTTATGGAGAATAGATGGAAGGATATGCAAACCATGTCTTCTAATGGTTACCCTTGGTTCCCACTTTTAGAAACACAGTTTCGCCTGTTATACACATTTACCTCACTCTTGGACTTATTTTATTATCCTACCCTTATTTCCCTTGCTCTAATTACACTGATTTTACCCTATACTGTTGTAAATGTCTTGTAAGTTATCATTAATTGTTTTAGAGTGTGGTAAACCTACTTAACCTAATTGAATAAATCAGTTAAAACCAGTGAGAAAAATAACTGGAGATTCAGTGCCTTTTGAGGGAACAAGATAGTATTTGTGTATCTGTTCTTTTCTTTCCTTCTTCCTTCAACAGCTGGTAACATAGGAAAAATGTGAGTTCTTATTATGTAAAACCCCATTGGAAATACACGTTGGAATGAACATTTCAAGTACATTGCTGTTGAGAGTGGAAAAACTAGGCAGAAGGCAATGTTGCTAGTCTCATTTTCAGCTTCCCTGACTCATAGAGGGCCCCAGCATAGATCTGAATGCTGTGAAGTAGATCATTTATCCCACCTGTATTTACACACCTCTTTGCAACAACTGCTATTTTTTTTTTTCGCATGGGTAGGCAACAGGATGCAACAACTGCTAATTCAGTTCACATTACTGAATGTTGACCATAACAATGAAGCAATTAGGGCTACTGACATAAAAGAGATCAAGAAGACATTAGAAGAGAATAAAGAGGAATTTGAAAGAATAAATAGAACAATAGCAAATATCACAGAAAATTAAAGATGCTGTAGACCAAATAAAAAACATATTAGAGACACATAACAAATTTGAAGAGGCCAAGAAAAGAATAAGCGAACTAGAGGACAGGACAACTGCTTTCAAACACTCAGAACCTCAAGTGGCAAAAAAGATGGAACATTTGAATTGGGTCTTGGAAATGATGGACAAAAAAAAGCACACAAATATAAGAATCATTGGTGTCCCAGAAAGACAAGAGAAAAGTAAACAGCTAGGAAGATGAGTTGAGGATATAATGGGAGAAAACTTCCCAACCCTTATAAAGGCTGTGAATATGCAGATCAAAGAAGCCCAGTGAACTCCAAATAGAATAAATCCAAATAGGCCTTCCCTAAGACATATACTAATCAGTATGGAAATGTTGAAGAGAAGCAGAAAAATCCTGAAAGCGGCAAGAGAAAAACAATCTACTACATACAAGAGAAACCACATAAGACTGAGTTCAGACTACTCAACTGGCACTTTGGAGGCAAGAAGGCAGTGGTATGAGATATTTAAGATCATGAAAGAAAAAGACTTGGAGCAGAGAATTCTGTACCCAGCCAAATTGTCCTTCAAACTGTGAAATTCAAAAATTTTCACAGATAAACAAATCCTGAATGAATTTGTCACAAGAGACCGGCTCTACAAGAAATGCTAAAGGGAGTTCTGCCAGCTGAAAAAAAATGACAGGAGAGGGAGGTCTGGAGGAGGGCACAGAATTAAAGAGTACCAGTAAGGGTAATTTAAAGAATAAAAAATAATAGAGGGAAATGTATGCATAGATCTGACAAAAAAATCCAAAGTATAAGATGGTGGATTCAAGAAATGCCTTTACACTAATAACTTTGAATGTTAATGGACTAAATTTGCCAATTAAAAGATACAGATTGGCAGAATGGATTAAGGAATATAATCCCGCTATATACTGCTTGCAAGAGACTTACCTTAGACACAAGCATACAAATAGATTCAAAGTGAAAGGATGGAAAAAGATGTTCCATGCAAGTTGTAACCAAAAGAAAGCAGGAGTAGTTATACTAGTAACAGAAAAAATAAGTGTGTCCTTTATAAGTGATGAAAGATTATTGACTTAAAAATGCTACATAAATTTTGGTTGAAAGACTAAAAAGTACAGTCTATCATATTTTTATATGCTACTTCAAGTATTACTGGTGTTAGTGGCATTAATCTATTTTGTATAGTATATTTATAATTTATAATATGGTTTATATATAATTTGTTAATTTTTTTCATTATTTTAATTATCACTAGAAACTTTTTTTGGTAGATATTGTTGTAATCTCTGTTCTCCAAAAGAGGCCCAGAAGGTTGGCAAAAGTTTCAGATATACTTTACTTTTTTTAGCAAAAAGGTTTTAACAAAACTGTGTGTTTATGTTTACTATATGAAAAAAATTGCACAATCACACACCCCTATCTTATTTCCTCTGCAGAAAAGAGAGGTATGCATGGTCCTGGACTGGGTATGGGTAAAGAACTATTTGCTAGAGGGATGGAATTCATGGATTTGAGAATAATGGTCCAGGTAACAATCATTCATGAAAGAGCAAAATTGAGAAAACAAAGGAAACTCTCCTTAAAAGAATTATTAGGTTGAGAGTTCTTCTAAGTAACAATCACACCGATAATTCTGTTGGAAGTTGAAAAACTCCTTCCAACACTGTCTAACAGAACTTTCTGCAGTGATGGTAATGTCCTTTAGGCACTCTTTGAACTGTTAGTCATTAGATACTCGTGGCAAGTAGGTACTTGAAATGTGGTTAAGGCACACGAGGCACTGACTTTTACATGTTATTTAATCTTTAGTAAACTAAATGCAGTCCATGTGGCTATGGGCTACCATATTACACACTACAACTTTGGTTGTTGGGCAGAAATGAAGAATGTCTCAATTTTTAATATCTAATAGCCTGTGTTTGCCATCCAGCCCTATTAACACATATTCCGGACTTTCCTTACTCTTGACACCTATCGATACCACTTTGAAAACTTCCCAAGCTTATGGAATACTCTAATAAGAAAATTAGATACTGTCTCAGTTTGCTAATGCTGCTGGAATGCAGTGTAACAGACGTGGACTGGTACATTTTATAAAATAAAATTTTATAAAAATAAAGGGAAGTTAGTAAGCTAGAAGTTACCATTCTCATGCTGTAAAAACGTCCAAATTAAGGCACCCACAATAAGATAACTTCTTAGAGTAAAAAGGCAGCTGGCATAAAGGACACCTCTGTCAGTTGGGAAGGCATGTGACTGGCATCTGCTGGACTTTGTTCTCAGTTCATTTCTTTCAGTTTCTGATTCCACTGGCTTGCCCTCAAAGTGTCTTATGTCTCGTTTTACCTCTGTGCTCTCTTCTGTCAGCTCTGGACTTCTTTTCTCTCCATGAGCTCTTTTAAGGGCTCCAGTAAACTAATTAAGACCCACCCTCAATGGGCAGGGTCATATATCCATGGAAACAATCTAATCAAAAGATCCCACCCACAATAAGTCTGCACCAAGAAGACTGGATTAAAAAGCATGGCTTCTCTGGAGTACATAAGAATTTCAAACCATCACAGGTTCTGATACACTAAACCTACTCTAAAATAACTGTGGTAATTTAAGCCCTAAATTGCATTCTACAAAATTATATGTTTCCCATATGGGTTTTTGAAAACATGAAACATCTGAAGATTGTGTATACATGTCATTTAAAAAAATTTTTTATTATATAGTATAACATATATACAAAGCAAAGAAATAAAAAAGCAATAGTTTTCAAAACACTCTTCAACAAGTTGTTATAGGACATATTCCATAGTTTGTCATGGGCTACCATGTGATCTTCTCAGATTTTTCCTTCTAGTTCTCCAGAACTAGATAGGAGGCTAGAGGGCTTAAGTACTTTTTTATCATCACAATCGACTTTTTTTTTCCTTCTTTTTTTTTGTGAGAAATAACTTATATACAAAAAAGCATAAATTACAAAACACAGCACCACATTTAGTTGTAGAACATATTTCAGACTTTGATATGGGTTACAATTTCACAATTTTAGGTTTTTACTTCTAGCTGCTCTAAAATGTTGGAAACCAAAAGAAATATCAATTTAATGATTCAGCATTCATATTCATTTGTTGAGTCCTATCTTCTTTGTATAATTCCACCATCACCTTTGATCTTTCCATACCTCTCTTTGGGCTTGCTTTGGCTATGGTAATTCTAAGTTTTTTATATTGGAAGGGTCTGTCACTAATATGGGGTAGGGAGATGGAACTATCTGATGTTCTGGAGAGGCTGAGCTAGGTTTCAGGACTTACCCAGATCAGGGGCCCATCTGGAAATTGTAGGTTTCTGGAAAGTTACTCTAGTGCCTGGGACCCTTGTGGAATCTTATATATCACCCTAGGTGTTCTTTAGGATTGGCTGGAATGGTCCTGGTTGGGGTTTGGCAGGTTATGATAGGTAGCAGTGCATAACAGCAAGCTCCTGAGTAGCCTCTCGACTCTATTTGAACTCTCTCTGCCACTGATACTTTTTTATTTATACTACTTCTCCCTCTTTTGGTCAGGATGGAATTGTTGATCCCATGGTGCCAGGTCTGGGATTCATCCCTGGGAGTCATCTTCCACACCACCAAGGAGACTTTCACCCCTGAATGTCATGTCCCATGAAGGTGGGGGGGGTCAATGATTTCATCTGCAGAATTGGGCTTAAAGAGACTGAGGTGACATCTGAGCAACAACAGAAGTCTTCCAGAAGTAACTCTTAGGCATGCCTATAGGTAGTCTAAGCTTCTCTGCTATCTACATAAGCTTCATAAGAGCAATCCTCATGATGGAGGGCACGAACTAATTATTTGGGTATCTCTAAAGTTTGACATGGTATCAGAGGATTCCCTGATGGTAGGGTTTAATAGTTCCATATTCTTTCTCCCCTCCTTCAGGGGACTTTGCCAGTACTTTTTGAATATCTGGTTAATATACTCTAAAATGTTTCCAGGCATTATAATAATACAGGATTAAAGGACCTTTCTTATTCTATGCTCCCTGTGTTTCAGTTGTTCAAATGAGCTATACACATAGGTTGAATTAATTATGCACTACAGAAAATTTCAGTTCCACATCAAATAAACCTTTCTTCCTTTGGTCTCAAAGAGTATGTGTGGTTCTGAAATACAGACATTCTTTTCCTGAATTACTTTAACCCCAATGAGTTCGGCTTTGTTTTGATCTCTAAATATCAGGTTATATATATAAAACAGCCTCTTAAAATCCAGAAATAATAATCACTACTCCAGACTTAATGTGTCTGCTCTAAAAGCTTACAGTCTAGGCTCTTGTTTCTTATAAGCTTTTTCTAAAGGTGACCATACCGTTGTTCTTTTGTTTCTAACTAATTTTGTCTCTTGAAATGTCGCACATGTTCATTCACTTCGTTGCATGCCTCACAACGTTGTTCCTCTTCGTAGCAGCACAACCTTCATTCATAAGTATACACCATCATTTGCCAATCTATCTCTCTGTCAGTGCATCCTTCAGCCGACTGCATTCATTGGGCATCATGAGGGCCCAAAGTCCACAGCCCATCAGCATTCTCAAGTTTAGATAATTTCATTGTTCCCAATAGAAAGAAAACCAATAAACACAGCCTCGCCAAGTAGAAAATCTGTACCTCTTCCTAACTCTTGTCCCTCACCCCTTTATTCACCTCTGCTGTTGCTGTGGTAGTGCTGATGGTTTCCTTTTGAACAAAGCTCATAGCATGTGTTCTAGTTTGCTAGCTGCCAGAATGCAACACTCCAGAAATGGATTGGCTTTTAATAAAAGGGGATTTATTTTGTTAGTTCTTCAGAGGAAAGGCAGCTAACTTTCCACTGAGGTTCTTTCTTATGTGAGAAGGCACAGGATGTTCTCTGCTGGCCTTCTCTCCAGGCCCCTGGGTTCCAACAACTTTCCCTGGGATGACTTCTTTCTGCATCTCCAAAGGCCTGGGCTGAGCTCCGAGTGCTGAGATGAGAAATGCCGAGCTCCTTAGGCTGTGCTACATTGTGCTCTCTCATTTAAGCACCAGCCAATTAAGTCAAACGTCATTCATTGCAGCAGGCACGCCTCCTAGCCGACTGCAGTTGTAAATCAGCAACAGATGAGATTCACGTACCATTGGCTCGTGTCCACAGCAACAGAACTAGGTACCTTCACCTGGCCAAGTTGACAACTGAACTAACTACCACAGCATGCAATAGCAGCTTTCCCGCTGTACCCTGGACTTAAACACTCTTTATACAGGAATCATATCTTTGAAGTAATTCTTAGGAGAAATCGTTAATATTTCTAGTGTGAGTCAGTGGGACACATAGGTCTATACAACCCTTTAAATCATGTTCATCTTCCATATGGTAATATTACTTCTAGACCCACTAGAGAATCACCTTCGCTCCCATCTATTCCCTTACATTGGAGTTCAACCTCATTAGCTAACAGTTCATCCATCTCTAGCTTCTATGTATCTCTAAGTCCCCTATCTTCTGTGTTATAAGTCTCAGATTATACCTTTATGCTGGTCATGAAAGTGGACTCATACAGTATCTGTCCTTTTGTTTCTGGCTAACTTCACTCAGCATTATGTCCTCAAGGCTCATCCATCTTGTCATGTGCTTCAGGATGTCATTTTGTCTTACTGCTGCATAATATTCCATTGTATGTACATACCACAATTTGTTGATCCACTCATCTGGTGATGGGCATTTTGTTTGTTTCCATCTTTTGGTAATTGTGAATAATGCATCTGTGAACATCGGTGTGCAAATATCTGTTTGTGTTGTTGCTTTCAGCTCTTGTAGATATATATCATGTAGTGGTATTGCTGGGTCATAGGGCAACTCTATATTTAGTTTCCTAAGGAACCGCCAAACCGTCTTCCATAGTGCCTGCACCATTATACATTCCTACCAGCAGTGCGTAAGTGTCCCAGTTTCTCCATATCCTCTCCAACATTTATAGTTTTGTGTTTAATAGCAGCCATTCTCATAGGTGTGAAGTGGTACCTCACTGTAGTCTTGATCTGCATTTCCCTTATAGCCAGTGAAAATGAGCATCTCTTCATGTGCTTTTGAGCCATCTGTTATTTGCTCTTCAGAAAAATGCCTATTCATATCTTTAACCCATTTTATAATTCGGTTGTTTGTTCTTTTGTTGTTGAGTTGTGTGGTTTCTTTGTATATACAGGAAATCAAACCTTTGCATAATATGTGATTTCCAAATAGTTTCTCCCATTGAGTTGGCTGCCTTTTTGAGGTGCAGAAGCATTTGATTTTGAGGAGTTTCCATTTATCTATTTTTTCTTTTGTTGCTTGTACTTTGGGTGTAAAGTTCCGGAAGCTACCTCCTATTATTAGGTCATGAAGATGTTTCCCTACATTTTCTTGTAGAAGCTTTATGGTGCTAGTTCTTATATTTAGGTGCTTGATCCATTTTGAATTAATTTTTGTGTAGGGTGTAAAATAGGGGTCTTCTCTCATTCTCTTGGCTATTGATATCCAGTTCTTCCATGCCCAATTATTGAAAAGACTGTTTTGTCCCAGTTCAGAGGATTTGGGGTTCTTGTCAAAAATCAGTTTACCGTGGATTTGGTAGTCTATTTCTTCACTCTCGATTCGATTCCATTAGGCAATGCTTCTCTGTCTTTGTGCCAGTACCATTCTGTTCTGACTACTGTGGCTTTATTAATAGTTTTTAAAGTCAGGGAGTATTAATCCTCCCACTTTGTTCTTCTTTTTTTAGGATGCTTTTAGCTATTCGGGGTCTCTTTCCCTTCCAGATGAATTTGGTAGTTAGCTTTTCCCAAATCTTCAAAGTAGGGTGTTGGAATTTTGATTAGTACTGTGTTGAATCTGTAGATCAACTTGAGGAGAATTGACATCTTAACTATATCCTTCCTATCCATGCTCTCTCTCTGTATATATATGTATATTCGTTCCATGTATAAATGACTCCAGTAATAGGATCAATTACTTAGGTAGGTTACCCTTGATCTGAAGTAGCCGTATCAATATGTCTTGCTTACAATGGGTTGCTACCCATAGGAATGAATTAGATTTAAGAACATATTTTTTCCAGGAGATATAGGGCTTCAAACCACCACGCACTCCAGTACTCCTAATCACATTACCAACTGATGTTTGATTTAATTGGCTGGTGCTTAAATGAGAGAGCTCAGCCAAAGCAGCTCAGCATATCTCATCTCAGCACTCGCAGCTCAGCCCAGGCCTTTGGAAATGCAGAAAGGAATCACCCCGGGGAAAGTTGTTGGAACCCACAGGCCTGGAGAGAAGGCCAGCAGAGATCACCCTGTGCCTTCCTATGTAAGAAAGAACCTCAGTTGAAAGTTAGCTGCCTTTCCTCTGAAGAACTATATGTTTTTAACTAAATAAATCCCCTTTTATTGAAAGCCAACCCATCTCTGGTGTGTTGCATTCCGGCGGCTACCAAACTAGAACACTCTTCAATGGGAAGGTAGCTAGCTTTCATCTGAGGTTCTTTGTTACATGGGAAGGCTATGTCTGCTGACTTTCTCTCCTGGCTTCTGGGTTCCTTTCTACATCTTCAAATGTCTGGGCTGAGCTGTGAGTACTGAGATGAGGTATGCTAGCTGCTTGGGCTGTGCTGCATTGAGCTCTCTTCTCACCTCTCTCTTTTAAGCCTCCAGCTGATTAAACATTCCTCATTGCAGAAGGCTCCCCTTAGCTGACTGCGGATGTAATCAGCCCTAGATAAGTTTCACATGCCCATGATTCAAGCCGACAGTAACAGAACTAGGAACCATCACCTGGCCAAGTTGACACCTGACCCTGACTCCTGCACTTCTTTTCTTTCTTATTTTTCTAAGCATACTTTTAATATTCTTCATCTATTCATATTTCTTCCCCATTATATATTCTAATGTAGATTATGCATCTTGTAAATAAATATATTGTGAAATAAATGGGGCAATGTGAGATCTAAATTATCTAAATACTCATATAAATAAGTTGATTTCTCCTTTAATCAATAAAAGATGATATTCATTCTAGTGTGCATGACCTAGCAAAACATGCAGAGTTTTCTTAATTTAAGATTTTTTTCTCTTCCCAACAGAGATTTGAAAAGATACAAAATCTCTTTTTAATTAGCAAAACAGGAATATTTGCATGCAAGGCCTTGAGAGAAAAAACTTGCAAAAATAAAGATGTGCAGATGAACAATTCTATTTACAAGAAATATTCATCATATGGAAATGTTGGGTCAATTTAATATTAAATACTGACATGAAATTACTTCTTTAATTTAAAAAGTGTACAAGGTTTGGTCTTAGTCCTGGTTATTTCCTTGGTTGTGCTGGACCAAACTGAGCTAGTGAGGGAGGGATAAAGAAATATCCTTTCAGCTAGAGATTAATATCTGTATATACATATATGTATTGTAGAGTACTTTGCTAATTGAAAAAGATACCTATGACCTGAAATTCTTGACAATTTGTAGCAAAATTATCCTGTGCCACACTCTCTAGTCTGTGGTTGTCCTGGGATTTGAAGTTTATTCTCAGACGTGTATGAAATCTCCAGTGAATTGGATTGGGTTCTGTTTCTTTGTTCATATGGCTGCAGTCAAAATAGATTGAGAAATGTTCGCAGAGAGTCTGCCCTATGCCCAGGAATGTGGCAATAAGGAAATAGCAGGTACAGTCTTTACCCACAAAGAGATTCCTGCATTCATGTAATAACCACAGTGCAAGGCAACTCCTGAAGAAGATTATACATCATGTTCTGATTGAATTGTCAAGTTCAAGGTGCCTCCTTGAGGACAGAGCTATGGGTCTGTAGATTGGGAACTCCTCCCTAGTCTCTAGCTGACTGCATTATTTGCTGCAGACTCTCGCCCCTGAGAAATGGTTTCCTCCTGGACATTACCACTTATTTTATTTTCAATATTAAAAGAAAGTTAATATGTAAATAGCGAGAATAAATGTAAAATTACAGTGATAGAATTCATGCTAAGATTCATTAACATTAGACTAGAAGTTGATATAAATTGCTTTTTTACAGAGAGTTTTCTCTAAAAATGTAAGGTTCTGGTTGCTTCAAATTATTCTTGTCATTTCAAAAGGTGTTTACTTTCCTTTTGGTCCCTGAGAAAAAATGGTTGGTTTCTGATGGATTATTGCAGCCAGATGGACTTGAGGCATATAATTACATCTTTCTCTTTGTGCCCATTTGTCTTTATTAGAGTATTTATCATCATCTCCCTTTAAATGATTTATCTGCCTCTCTATCTGAGGTTATCCAAAATAGAAATCATGTCTTACTTATTCTTTGTATGGGTTTTGGTTGTTTGGACTATAAGCTAGGTTCTCAACTTAAAACTTCCTCCATTGGCCAAAGACCTTTTATGTCTGGGCCCTTTCTTCCCCCTCCATCACCATCTGTCTCTGTCAAACTTGCCATCTTTCCTTTCCAACAACCCAGTGATGTCAATCACTCTACTTGCCAGATCCCTTCCCCTGTCCACACCTGTGTCCTGGTGGGGAAGAGGGCCAACTACTTATCCTGCTTGCCTCTCATTAAATGTCATAGCTTCAGGAAAGTCTGAAGTACCAGTTGCCTTCATGAAGTATCTTTAGCTTGTGAGTGCCAGTAGTAGCAATGTCACGACCCTCAGTTTTGAGCTCCCTTGGCCCAGTGTTCTCTCTTTCCCAGCACTTCTCATAATGTGAACTTATCCGAAGAAACAAACTGTATCTATCTCCTCACCCTGACTCTCTGTTCCATATAAGTAGATATAGTACTTGTACCCATTTCTCTTTATTCTGACCCCTCAAGAGGAGTGCCATAGCAAGTGTCTAGGATTTTTGTTTCAAATTGAGTATTACGGTGTCAATTTATGACAGCTCCCCTCCTCCACACTGGGTGTTGTTGCGTGCATGAATTTACATGTATAAATTCGAACAAGTGCACATTGCACTTATAGTTCTTAAGACATAGGACCTGCAAAAATATAATCAACCTGATGGTTTTCTTCACTTCCTAGGATATGGTAATGTTAGTAATATAAGGGGTTTAAACATAGTTTCTCGGACTGTTTGGCAGTGTCGCTTAGGATTTTATAATCTTTAATAAATTTGAAAATAATCAAGAATTTCAGGAAATACTTGCTTAAATTTTTTAAAGCAAGCTTAAGCACCAAAGTTTATCAAATAAGTGTAAAATACTCTCAACAGTTTTATGTGAATATAGAGAAAATAAATTGAAAATAGCTTTATTTCAAAGTAATGCAAATGAAAGTTGCATTGGCACCTTCCTTTCTGTTACAGATTATAGTCACAATGATTTAGTTCAGCATTTCTCAACACTGGCTCAATATTGGTATTATATAGGAAACTAGCTTTAGAAAATTCCCTTGTTCAAACCATATTCCCCACTAATAGAATGAGAATCACCGGGGGGTAGAGTTTTAAGCTCAAGTCTGTGTGTAATGTATGGAACAGGTTGAAAAGCCACAGGTTTAGATCCTCTTAAGCTTTGGTTGGACATGAATAATCTGTGCAATTTGTTGGAATGTTAATTCTGATTTTTGGGGTGGGATCTGAGATTATGTATCTTGACAAGTTCCCAGGTTGTACATGTGATACACTTTGTAGCACTGGCCAAGTAAAAGAGAAGAGATGCCCAGGTTCTAGAAATATTTAAGAGTATTCAGAATGGAAATTCTTCATTTGTTTTGGCAATTTGCTCTTTCGGCCTCATCTACCTCAAGAAAGTATTCCCCTTGTTTATATTAATAGAGATGTCCACAGTAAAAATAGTCATATTAAGTGTAAGAGAATAGAATTTACAGCTAGTGGGCAGACAGCTAAGATGGCCTGCAGTGAGCTCCACCTTTTCGTCTTGCATCACTTATATAACCCCGTCCCTTGGGTATGGTCTAGACCTTCTGGCTCCATTCTAAGGAATAGAATATGGCAAAATTGAGGGGATGTCACTTCTCTGATTAGGTTATAAAATACTGTAACACCCATCTTGCTAGCAGACTCTCTAATACTTTTTGGTTTACATTTTGATGAAGCAAGCTGCCATTTTGGAGCAGCAAACATGGCAAACCATGGAGGGCAGCCTTCAAGTAGCCAGCAAGAACTGAGGCCCTCGGTCCAAAAAACCCATGAGGAATTGAATCCTGCCAACAAACACTTGCACTTGGGAATGGATATTTCCAGTCAGTGCCCGAGATGACAGCAGTCCTAGTAGACATCTTAATCACAGTCTGTGGGAAACCCTGATTCAGAGGACACGGCTAAGCCATGGCTGGACTCCTAACCCACAGAAACTGAGATAATAAATGGGTGTTGTCTTCCCTCACCGAGTTTTGTGGTAACGTTTTATAGAGGAGAAGAGAACTAATGATTACTAATGAATAATATAGGTGAGGTGTGTGAGGTACTGTGGCAAAACTGTTCAGGATAAGAAAAGCTACAGGGGTCTCTTCTGAGTCTGAATAAATTTGATAGATTAAACACATCTGCCCACTCTTCTGCAGAGATAACAAAGAAAGATGAAAGAGTTTTTTTTAATGAAAGAAATAGAATAATGGCTTTGAAAAAACAGAAAGAGCGGCATCAGCACATTAGCCATTTGGATGAATTCCAGAAAAATAAAAAAGACACTGGAATAGGTATATGAAGAATGAAAATGGAAAAAAATACCAGAGTATAAAACACATGCTGCCTATGTCAGAGTTATCTCTGTGATTGCAGGTCACAGTATCACAGTGATAGAGTGGCTGCATATTGACTGGGGAAAGGCCTTTCTAGGAAAACATCAACCAGTGGCCTTTATGTCACTGTACTGGTGTGGTCCATGTACATAAGCATCAGTTTCTACACACAGGAACTCTGGGGGAAGCACAATACTTTTGATCAATAATTTTTGCAGATCCATGAAGTAATAAATACTACAGTTAACTTCTCAGTGCAGATCCAGTGTATAACAAATTCCTCTTCAGAAAAGATGAAAAATAAAGCAACAGATTTGAATACTGTTACAGCAAATAATATACCATGCAGGTCAGCAGTGAGAAAGAGTCATATTCCACTATGCTTTATTTGTACTGGGGCTTCAAGTGGAGGGGAAGAAATCCATGACTTAGCTTTTCTAGTTCTAGATGATACATGTGACTGTCAGATAATTTCCATTTTTCCCCCTTCATTAGTGATAAGTAGAAATAACTTTAAAAATAGTTTCATGCTAGTCACAATTTTCCCTTATACTGTAAAGTTTCTAGTGATAAATAGTGTTTTTCATTGATGTAAATGAAATTGTCTTAGTTTGCTAGGTCTGCCATAGCAAAGCACCATAAACCAAATGGCTTAAAACAGTAGAAGTCCTGGTTAACTTCCTGGAGCCTGCCCATGCCAAAAACAATAGAAGTTTATTGTCTCACGGTTTTGGAGGCCAGAAGTCTAAAATCAAGGTATTGTCAGGGCCATGCTTCCTCTGAAGTCTGTCAGGTTCAGACAGTGGCTTGTTGGCAGTCTGTGGCAGAACTCCATCTCTGCCTCAATGGCACGGCCATTTCTCCGGGTCTGTGTTGCATTCTCTTTTCTATACAGATACCAGTTGTACTAGTTTGCTAGCTGCCGGAATGCAACACACCAGAGACGGATTGGCTTTTAATAAAAGGGGATTTATTTTGTTGGTTCTTCAGAGGAAAGGCAGCTAACTTTCCACTGAGGCTCTTTCTTACGTGGAAGGCACAGGATGGTCTCTGCTGGTCTTCTCTCCAGGCCCCTGGGTTCCAACAACTTTCCCTGGGATGACTTCTCTCTGCATCTCCAAAGGCCTGGGCTGAGCTGCAAGTGGTGAGATGAGGAATGCTGAGCTGCTTGGGCTGTGCTGTGTTGAGTCTCTCATTTAAGCACCAGCCAATTAAGTCAAACATCATTCATTGCAGCAGGCACGCCTCCTAGCCAACTGCAGATGTAATAAGCAACAGATGAGGTTCACGTACCATTGGCTTATGTCCGCAGCAGCAAGACTAGGTATGCTCACCTGGTCAAGTTGACAACTGAATCTAACCAACACACCAGTCATATTCAACTAGGACCCGCCCTTATCCAGTTTGGCCTCATCTTAACTAATAACATCTTCAAAGATCCTATTTCCAAATAGGATTACAGTCACAAGACTGGGGGGTAGGACCTACACATACCTTTTTGCAAATACTATTGTTTTATGGACAGTTCAGTCCATAAAATGAATGTTCTATTTCTTACCTCTTGATGCTCATCTGCAATTCACCCTGGGCTCACCCCACTCTAGCCACCCCTAGTATCCTTCCTATTCCTTAAGCACATCAGGCCCTCCCTCATCTTAAAATCCCTGCACCAGCCATTCACTGTGACTAGAATATTCTGGGCTCACATGCCGTCTTGGCAAAGTGCCTCACCACATTGAGTCTTTGCTCAAATTCACTCTCTACAAGTTTCTTCCTGGCCACTTCATTTTTTAGTCCTCCACTGAGGCTCTCAGTCTCCCTTACCCTGCTTACTTTTATCTTTTTTCCTTAGAACTGATCACTTTCATACATAGTATAGAATTTACTTGTATATTAAATTTGTTGTTTCCCCCCAACTAGAATGGATATGCAAATGACCAGAGTTTGACTGTCCACAGATCCTTTTTGTAAGCTTGAATGCTAGCAAATGAAAAATAAAACTCTAATAATGAAAAAGGCATTGAACACATAACATTGGTAACCAAGAAAAATAAAAATCAAATTTAAGTTTTAATATGTATATTGAGGATATTTAAAAAAATGATACAGGAATAAAAACCAAGTCAAGTCAACATGGGATGAAATAAATGGATGGTGAAATGGAACAGGGGAAAGTCTGTTAGGAGCTCTGTATTCTTTCAGTGAATGGGAGACGATGATCAACTCCAGATGTTAAGAGCAAAAGAATATAAATTTAATTTGTTAAATTTAAGGACACATTTCTGTGTCTTTGAAGCCTAATCACAAATTCTCTAGCCTTTAAAAAATGAACCCAGAGCAAAGATGTGCTTTTTACTTAGCAACTGGAAATTATTAACAGTGATGAGAGAGGCTAGCTCACAGACCCTCCTGCCAGATACCCTACGCCTGCATCTGCCTGTACCATTTAACCATGTAGCATCAGCAATTCAGTTTCT
>PVIY010025499.1:0-36620 GCA_004026745.1 Myrmecophaga tridactyla | reverse complement strand
GATTTCTAGCTGCTACCTGAAGACACCTAGAGTCAAATATGGCTTACGCTTTCTGGGTTTTTTCCTGATGAAATGTAACAAAGCTTTTCCAGTTTAAGTTATCTAGGGTAGAATTTTACATTCATATTGGTGTAATATTCCAATAAAAATTCTCTTCCAAGTGGTTAGTTTGGCCTGTTTTTCATGTTGATGAATATCATGATTTTAGGGATTGAAAAGTTACATTGTGTCTTTGCATAAACTAAAGCATTAATGCTTTAAATGATGAATTGAGAGTGTTAATTCTGTAACCTAGAAAAGAAGGTTTAAAGCTAAATTAAAAATATATATATTAAATCAAATACATTTAGTATTTGGAACATCTTATTTACGTTAAGCTTACTTGCTTAAACCTGGAATTGACGCTCACTAATGGGGCTGCTCTTAAAAGTCTGCCTAAGAATCAAACATTAACCAATGCAAATCAGAAAGCTCGATTTAATATCAGATACACTTACATAAAAGCTTGCATTTAAAATGATCCCTTAAAAGCCCCACATGGCCAGGTTATAACTGCAAACTGCTTAAATGTGTTTCTGTTTCCTATTGCATACCAGGGAGCCGATATAGAAGTGGATGAAAATGGCACATTGGACTTAAGCATGAAAAAAAATCGAATCCTGGACAAAGCTGCAAGCTTAACTTCCTCTAACACTTCTATTCCAACTCCTTCCTCTTCCCCATTCAAAACAAGCAGCATTTTGGTCAACGCAGCCTTCTACCAGGCTCTCTGTGTTCAAGAGGGATGGGACACGCCTATCAACTTTAGCAAAACCCACGGGAAGACAGAGGAGGAGAAAGAGGTATTGTTTCAACATGTCAATCAATGAGTTTAAGACAGAGCATGATTGCAGAGTGTTGTAGCGTTTTCCTCCCAAATTATTTTTTACATGTCTGTTCAGATAATACTTATTTCGGACTTTGGTAAATTGATTATTTGACATCTCAGAGGAAACCGATAAATGACTTCCCCTTTTCTGGTCACTTGTCTAAAATAATATGTCATTACAGTGCATTTTGTCCCCATTATAACTGAAATTGTGTGCACTGCCTGAGATGTTTCATCAGATCCTTTCCTGATTTAGCAACCTAAAGGGGTGATGTATCATTGGACATTGAAATGCTATTTTACTAATTTCTTTTGAACCAGAAGATGAAATAAAATCACTCCTGAAGTGAAAGAGACAATTGCCTTGGTCAGAAAGCCCTGCTTCCTTTTCACCCCTAAAGCCAGGTGTTTTGACTGCACAGGAATCCACACCTCCTTCACCTCTGAAGTTTGAGCTCCTGACTGGGTCCAGTTAGCCAAGGATTGCTTAGTGTCATGTGAAAGAATTGCTGGCCACAGCACTCCACTGATTAGACTACAGCTGCCTGTGATGCCATTTGTCAAGAAAGCAGCTATGTTATTGTTGCTGACAAACTTGCCAGTTGATATTTTTTTAAAAGGACCGAAATAACCAGTCTCGGTAGAAGTGTAAACCACCTTTTACAGCTTTTTGAAATTCAGGGACTTTGGAGAGAGGAAGGAGACTGATTTTATTCTAGCACAAGATTTAATATCTCATAGCAGAGGTGGGCATGTACATAACATATGATCATCACAAGATTGAGTTGTTTTCAAATCTCCCTTCATTCATTCAACACCCTTTCACCAGTGCTTCTGTGTGACAGGCAGTGAGTTAAGAACTGGGAGTGCCGCACCGAACAGGACACGTCTCCACTATGCATGCAGTCAGTCTGGTAGGAGAGAGGACACATAAAAAATATGCCTGATACATGGAGTAGCAGGGGCAGGTATGCAGCATAGAGAAGAAGGAATGGCTCAATCTGCATGGGGCAGTGGGTACGGTTCTCAGAAGGAGCCCCCGTGGTCAGAGGCAGCTTTCTGTGTCTCCTGGCTCAAGCCAGACAGAAGGAGGAAGAAAATTTACATAGCTGGAGCTTTGGGTTATATTCTTTCACATTGGTCTTAGTCATTTTATTCTGTTTAAATTTATTAATTCACCCAAAGTATTTATGGATCGTCTTAATGAGTCTATTGTGATCCTATTTTAGAAGACTCATTTCTTAAAAATCATGTTTGACTATAATAAATGCAAAACTGCCAAGTATATGAGAAGCAGCCTTACCTTGAGTTACAGCCATGAACTGCAAATGCCCTGGTCCCACTACCCGGTGCCCCAGGGCTAGTTCAGGCTGTGTGAGAGAACTGCCATCACTCTTGCCTTCCTTCTCTGCTTATAATCCATATTCACACTAACTGCCTATCCTGCAGAGACCTACTTCTGTCGGAAGTAGGAAATACAGGACAAACTAGGATGTAGGTAGATTGTTTTCAGGCACAACCATAATGAGATTAGAGAGTTGACTGAACTTCACAAGATAGCTTTAGGAAAAGGGAGTAGCATCTGATTCACAAAACTTTTTTATCTTCAGCCGTTGACTGCACCTTGGGTCATGGCATATTGTACCCCGATACTACTAAAGGGAAACACAGCCCTGGTCACAAATGAAAGTCATTATGTTAGATGAAAGACAGTGCTTTACAAAGAATTACTGCATCTCTCTTCCCAGTGCATCAAGCTGGGACGGAAACCCAAAGTGCTCTAATTTCCCTGTGTATCCTAAAGCTGTGTAGAACTGCTTTGTGTCTTCAATTCTGTGACCACAGAGTATTCACCAGAATTTTCTGTGTAGTCTTACTCAGGGTCAGATACATGAATCCAATCTTGAGTATTAATTAAATGTGCAGCAAGTGAGTTCTTGTTTTCTTCTAGGGTCTCTTCTGTTGTTTGACATGGATTATAATTTGGGGCCCCTGCAAGATAGTCAATATTGGACCCTTTGTATTCTGAGATCCCCTCCCATTTGGGGGTCCAGTGCTGATCTCAGGGACCCCTTTGGCTCTCCTTCTATCACCCAGATGGCCAAAAAATGAAGTCTCAGAGAAAATATCTTACCTTTACTTTCCAATCTCATTTTTTGCATAATTCCATAAAAACATCTGGATTCACCTTGGCAACTTCATTGATTCAGCCCACTATTTTGAGCAGGGTTTTTTCTCATGCTTCTATATCTGTGACAGTGTTTCATTTTCCCAGAAAATTCACCAAAACCTGGGTTTCTTTAGTTTAGATTTGTGCTGTTTTCAGAATGGTTACTTCCTTCAAATCAGACAACACCCTTCTACTGTGACAAATTGCAACCTACGTATTCTGAAATCTGGCATTTGAAAACTTATGTGGGAACTCACTGTCACTAAGAATAACAGAGTCCTTTGGAGGTACTACATGAGTACCTGCAGTCAAAGTGCCTGTCCTGGGTTTGATTTGACAAACTATTTCGTTTAAGCTCTGTGCTTGTTACCCTAATTATCTGAACACGGGTGATTCCTGGCTTGGGGAAACTACAGCTGATTGGGGACACGCACACAAAAATGCTGCTGAATCACCCAAACTGCACAGCAGTTTCCCACCCCTAGCTCTTTGTTCCCTCATCTGTGCCAATGTAATCAACTAATAGAGTATGTTTCGCATCCTGTTCTGAATTTTGAAAATGAGAAATGAGATACTTAAGAAGTATTATTTTGAAAAATTAGGTTGTGTGTTGAGAAAATACAAGGTACAATAAGAATAAAGACAAGGCTATTATACAGTGTCTCTCCCATGATGCTGACAGTCTTGCAAAGCAGGATTATTATAGGAAATTTTTTTGGAAAATGAAATCGTGGCTGAGAAAGTGGTCAGCCCTTGGCCATAGAAAAATTTGCTAATGGGTTGGGATCTCCCCGAAACAAAGGTAAGGGAGAAATGGGGGACAGAGAAGGAGGGAAAAGAAAATAAATATATCAAAAAATGGAGACAGATAGGGAATATTGAGAAACATTAGAAAGGACAGAAAAGCAGGGAATAATGAAGAAAGCGTATGCAGCAAGAAGCAGTAGAGGTGATCATTGTGTAAGGTGCAGGACTGAAGTCCCTTGAATCCTCAAGCAGGTAAGCCAAAATTACAGACACTGGTGAATCCTTGTCACTTTCCAATGAGCCTTATTGGAATAGCTGCATATGGCCCCAAATAATATTTTGTTAATAGTTGAAAGAATGGGATTGAATAGTCCTGTTCCCAAACTCTCACCTTTCCTTTGGTGTCCCCCCACCCACCCAAGACACTCTCACGCACATGTCCACATACACATAATAAGAAATTAAGTGATTATTTATAATTCATTATTATCTCGTTCATATGCACAACAGTTGCTTAATTTTGGTGGCAATTTTCAGAAAATATTGTCTGTCTCTTTCAGTGAAATAGCCTGTCCAGATGCCCCCTAAAAAAAAAAATTTTGAATCTGGAAAAAATTCAAAATATCTCAAAAGGAAAGTGCTGAGAAATAACTAGGGCTGTCAATTTCATTCAACTGCCAGTTCTCCAAAGATTTCAGGGCTTAAAATGTTAAAAGTGCCAGATGCTATTATCTGTTATTCATGTCACCATTATGTGCGGGTCTTCACTGAAATCAATATAAACTTCCATCTGTACGTTAACGGAATTCCACGGCACGCTGGTGCTCTCAACTCACACATACACAGCCATAGGATAAAATTATAATTAAAATGATACATTAAATTATTAAAAATGTGATTGATTTATTTTAAACTGGGCGCTGTTTAGGAATCGATCCAATGTAAAATACTCTGCAACAAAACTGATCCAAGAATTCTTTAACTGGTGGCCACCTGCATCTGTGTGTGTGTGTGTGTGTGTGTGTGTGTGTATGCTATAAGTTGTGAGGCATTTATTTGGGCTTTTGATAAAAGGGAGCAAAAAAATGGGGAGAAAAGACAATTATTTCATAATGCAATTGCATTCATAAGAGGTTTTTTTTTTAGTTAAAAAAGTTACAAAATATATGAAAGATCATACTCAATGAAATTACCCTTTTAAAGCATACCATATATTATGCATGTGTTATCTTTGGATTTGTTTTATTCAAATCATTTAAATTTCCATAATTGATCATTTATATCAAAGTCTCCATTCCCTTGTCTTCCACGTTTAGCAATAAAAACCACAGCTGATAAACTTTATATGTTTATCCATAAATGTGCATGCCTTCTTAGAGATACTTTGTCCTTTGGTTTCAAAAAGAAAATAACAACATACCTCTTATTAATTATTTCATGCCATTATTGTGAATAATTCAGTATCTAGATAGCAAAACAAAGGCTTTCCTGCATAGAGACAATATCATTGTCTTTTTAGCATTTGCATCTATTTTCCATGAACGAGACCTCATAGTGGAAAATAGTACCCAGGCAGATTCCAGATGGCACCAAATGGAGTAGATGGTGATTCTCAGATTTGGGGCCTTAAAATTAGGAGTTGTTTCCTATTAGTCATTTATATTGATCATACTTTAAAAAGATGATAGTCACTTTTTTTTGCTATAGATTTCATGGAGGCAGTGTTAAAATAGCACCTTTCTTTGTATCTTAATATGCATACATTATCAAGTATACATTTCTCTTTATTTTTATATGGCGTATTATTATCTGCTACTATTTTTAAACATTTATTTGTAAAATGAAACAACATACTTAAGACTATGAATAACATGGAAATATTGTACCAAACCAGGTTTCATTAATTTGATCTAGACATAATGTTCCTTGAAATGGTTTACTAATATATTTACTACAGTGTATTCTAGTGTAAAATAATTGAAAGAATTGTTATACAGTATTTAACGAAAAAATTACATTTGCCTTTATGACTCAGATGAAATATTCTGAAATTTTCTTTTGTTTGGGAAAATCCAGGCACTTTGTTATTCCATTTAATTTTGAATGTAGAGTCAGCATTATTAAATTTATATTGTGCCTTAACATTTTTATATCTGTTTGATTCAAATGAGATCTACCTTGGATAATTCAAAATAGTTTATTCACATTACATAGATCAGTACTTTCACTAATGAGAGAACAGTTTTCTATATTAATTAACCTGAATGTAATATTAACTTCAGAAAGTATTATTATTTACTGCACAAAAGTTTAATGATGAAAACAAGTTGATAATGATTCAGTAAAAATATCATTAACTTTAAAAGATAATATATCACGTGATAAATAAATGATGTGAAAGGTTTAATTCCGTATGGGATCAAGATCATTATTAAACTTAAAAGAAGGCCGTGAAAACTCGTGATACCCAAGAAGAAATTCCACCCTATGAGGAAAAACACTACAATATACCAACTTAGTGAAAGAGACAAGTTAAGAAAACAGGAAGTGGTGTGAGAATAAATCAATTATCCAGATAAATCAAACCACAAGCCTACATATTTTGATCTCAGGTATTTCATATTTAAATGAACAATTCAGACCATAATTATTTTTATATTAGAAGGCATTCTGTTCACCTAAACTTCCTTCTTTCTTTTTTGTTTAAAAATTTATGGTATTCGGGCGGGCCACGGTGGCTCAGCAGGCAAGATTATGCTCGCTTGCCATGCCAGAGGACCCGGGTTCGATTCCCAGTGCCTGCCCATGAAAAAAAAAAAATTGTGGTATTCAAAAAGAAAAAAAAAATTGCGGGATTCATTTTTTGCAGTATTTCTTTTGCTTTACCAATGACTGTTCTGTATATAAAGAACTATTCCTGTGTTCTCTAAGGAAGCATTGATTATGCGATAAAAGTTGAAACTTATTAAAATAACTTAATTACACAGCTCAAGAAATGCCTTTGCAGTTATATTTGTCAAAATACGAACTTTTTAAGAGTGCATCCCATCAATTTATAATTTCTCATCCTTCACTTAGTGGAAAGGCCCAAAACAGTCAGAACATACTCCTACCCATTATGCTATTTATTTCGTATAAAAACCCTTTGAGTTCATCTCCATCCCGCAGATGATTAAACTCAGGTCTGCAGAATTTGAGGTAGTTCAGCTAAGTCTTTACACCAAAACTCAAACCTGACCCTGACAATTTCAAATCTAGTTGTCTTCACAGGGTTCTCTAATGCTGTCTTGTGGTTCTTCTCTCTTTTTTTCTTTTTTTTTCCAGAAAGACCCAGTGAACTCTCCAGAAAATTTAGAGGAAAAAAAGTTTCCTGGAGAGGCCTCCATCCCAAGTCCTAAACCCAAGCTCCACACCCGAGATCTCAAAAAAGAACTAATCACGTGAGTGGTACTCAGTAGCATGCCCCACAGTATTCTGGATTTAAAAGAATCAAGTTCATCATTTTGAGTAATAATATAATGGCATTTGTAATTGACTTTAGGAATGTTTTAGGATAATTTCAACTGGTCAGTAGCCGAATGTTCGATATATCCCCTAACCTGTACTCAGAACTAACCGGGTTATGAAAAATGTATAATGAAATGACTACAAGCTAGAAGAACTGAAAGTCTAGTTGTTTAAGAAACACAATAAAGTAAAAACAACCGGAAATATTTATGTTTTGACTGGAAGTTCTTCACCTGATGTCCGCTGACCCAAGGGAATCCAAGAATGGGCTTAGGGGAGTCTTCAGACTTTTTGAAACTCTGTGCAACTTGTGTTTTGGGTAAGAGAGGTGACAGTTCTCATGGCTTCCTCCAAGAGTTCTGTGGCTCAGGAAAGTTGGAAGAGCAGGGCCCCTGCCTTCTGCAGTGACTACAACTGCAGTATAGTTAGACCAGAGATGGGATGGGGATGCTCAAGGCAGGTGTAAGGTCTTCATGGAGCTCAATGTCTTGAGCAGAGCCCGAGGATGCGTCTGAGTGGGAACTGAGGAGAGGAGAGCCTGGGCCATGCAGGAGAAGATCCAGAGGCGAGAAGGAGTGGGGGGCACTGCACCATCCAGCAGGTGTGGGTGGAAATATCAATCACAGTAAAAATGCCAGGAAATCAGGGAAGGGGTGGCCAGCCTTTTCAAGACAGAGAAGTCGACCTGGATGCTGGTCTCATGAGGAAGCCACAGGGGGTTGAGCGGGAAAGTGGAATAATAAAGATAGGACTCTTAAAAAAAGAGGGATAATGCAGAATATCCCTGGAGGCTGGTTTGCACATAGGATGCTGCTGTGGAGATTCTCTGGTGAGATCTTAAGGGTAGAGGCTGGGCCAGTGAGGCTGTGGAGGAAGGAAGTAAAGGGCAAGAGGGACGGCAGGCCAACAATGGGATTTGAGGACACACACTGCTGGCAGTGGGACAGCAAAGGCAAGCCCACAGAGAAAGCAGAAATCTGGCCTTGAGAGAGGGAGGTGGAGAATAACGAAGGTCATTGTCACCAGAGCTAAAAGCTGGGAAGTCCGGAATGGGAAAGCTCAACACATATTTATGTAACTTGGAGGTATTGTCACTAGATGATTTCAGTGACCTCAGCAATGGTTGTGGACCCAGCAGCGCTTCACACACTTTAAAAAAAAAAAAACTCTGAAGTTCTCTGACTGTGGTTGTTCTAATCTAGAGTATGATTCATACCACTTCCTCACTTCCTCAAATGATGTAAGAATTTGTCAAGCCCACTGCCAAAGAGGATGTACCCTGCACCTCTTCTCAACCATCAGCTTCCAGTTTTCACTGCCAGGGGAGGGGAAATATCAGCTAGACATTCCCTAGGTGGGGGGTGAGGAGGGAGGGATTTCAGGCATGAAGAATTGCAGGCAGGAACCACAGCTTTGTGCATTTATATCCTTGGTGACATTGTAGTATAGCCCTGGCTAGGTCATGTTTGTTGTCTAATGGGTGAGCAAGTGAGTGAAAGAATTGCAGGAAAATATTACATATTAATCAAGTCATTCGTAAGGAAATATTTTTAAATTAAATTTTATTTTTTTGCAAACACTTCCCAGTTTCCCCCATCCTCCTCCCCTCCCTCACAACCTCTAACCTACTTTCTGCCTTTGCACATTTGCTATTTCTAGTCATCTCTTAAAAGTGACATCACATGGGCGGTGCAATGGTGGCTCAGTGGCAGCATTCTCGCCTGCCATGCCGGAGACCTGGGTTCGATTCCCAGTGCCTGCCCATGGCAAAAAGAGAAAAAGTGGTATCACACGATTTGTGTCTTTAAGTGCCTTGCTTATTTCACTGAGCATAATATTTTCAAAATTCTTCCATGTTGCAGCAGTTCTCAAGACTTATTTTTACTTATGACAAAACAGTATTCTATTGTATATATATATATCACATTTTGTTTATCCATTTATTAGTTGATGGACCCTTGAATCTCATTTATTGGCTACTGTGAATAATGCTGCTATAAACACTAGAGAACGAGTAACTGTTTCCAACCCTGTTTTCATTCTCTTCGGGTGTATACCTAGAAGTGGAATTGCCATGTCATATAGGAATTTTATGTCTAACTTTTTGAGAAAACGCCATATTGCTTTCCTCAGTGGCTGCACCATTTTTACATCCCCACTAACAATGCGCTAGATTTCCCATTCCTCCACCTCTTCTCCAACATTTGTTACTTTCCATTTTTTAAATAATAGCAATCTTCACGGGTGTAACATGGTATCTTTCTGCATCTCTCTAATGGTTATGGAAGTTGAGCATCTTTTCATACACTGAAACAAGCATATTTGAAGGTGCTAATTAAATGAGGTTCTTGTCACAAAACGGCAACACCCCCACTTATTCACTGGCACACATATCCTCTCACCTTCTCCAACTCTACTATACCATTCTACCTTCTCTTCTGTACCCCTCAGCACCAAATAGGTTTACATTTTTCCAATTTAAAAAAATCGCTTGACGTCACTTCCTCTTCCATCCCATTTCTCTTCTTCCATTTGCAACTAAACACTTCAAGAAAGTTGTCTGTACTATATGGCACCAGTTTCTCCCCTCCAGCTTCTTCTGTACCTTCCCAGACACGCTTTTCTTTGGTGCCACCACTCCACTAAAGTTGATCTTGTGACGTCCACTGGCCTCCGTTTCACTAAATCTGGGTGTTGGTTCTGTATTCTCATCCCACCTGACCTCGCAGCAGGATTCAGCATACCTCATCTTTCTATCTTCCCTCCTCCTTCATATGTTTTCGACGCTCGGCTTCTAAGACATCACACCCCTGAATCTTTCTCTCCTTCACTCGCTCACTATCTCTTCTTAGACTCATCTGTAGATTTGGGATGCTTCAGAGCCAAGCTGTGAAACCTCTTCCCTTGTTTTTCTGCACTCTCACTCATCCTCTCTCTTGACTATAAACCCATCAGTATGCTCAGGGCTTCCAAATTGACATTCCAACACTGGCTTCTCATTTGAACTCCAGGCATATATCCGACAACCCATGTGGGCAACGAGCCCCACCCCTTCTCTGTCATCCCCTCTGTTCACTTTGTCTTTTCCCCCAAGGGCATCCCTCTGCATCTGCTATTTGCTCTGCCCAGAAAGCTTTTCCCAAAGTTCTCTGCTTGGCACCACCCTCACCTCTTTCAGCTCTTCTCTCCAGTGTCACTTTCTGGCTACTGCTATCACTTCTGTCCCCACCACCCCATCCCCAGACCTGACTCCTATCCCACTTTCTGGATCTTCTTTTAGTTCTTTAGGTTTTATCATCATCTAACAGACTTATTCTTTTTGCTTCACCTCTATTCTTCATTGTCTGCCACTGCACTAGAACAGAGGCTTCAGGAGGGCAGAATGTTTTTCTTTGATCTACACTGTCCTCTGCTTGTCCACACTTTTGGTATGAACTATTTTTTACTGAGCTGCCTCTTATTTCCCCAAATGAATGGAAGATGACTGGGGTCAGGGAACACATCTCAAATACCCTTACATATAGTAGATGTTCAATAAAAATCACTCCTGGTCTGGAATCAACTTGCTGGTTGGTATCGGTATAACCTTTTAAATAAGCTTAGAATTTACATACTTTAAGGATTGCATAAGTACACATTCATCTCGGGCTTGGTGGCTGAAGCAATGTGAAAGATTGTTATCGAACACTCTAGAACTTAAATTCTCTGAACACTTTCTTCCCAAAAAAGTCAGTGTTCATCATACATTTATTCCCATATGCAGCCACTGTTCAAAATTTTAAATCATCTTATGGAATTCCTTTTTGTATATTATTTTGAATATCTGCAAACATGGCAAACTGGTATCCTTTAAAGGTAGAGGGTTGGAAATTGCCCAAAGTCATTCCAAACTAAATGTAGTGTGAAAGGTTGAAAAAAATGTAGTGCGTATTAATTTGCAATACCATTTAGGACAGAAAAATGAAGTGTGGCTGTTTTGTAATGGTGCCATCTCATTGAAAAGCTTTGGTGTGAAGGTAAAAGAGAAATTTTACATATTTTTTTTTTGGAGTATACTCATGAAGTCCTAGGTGTTAGCTCTTTGAGAGACCTCCTGGTTTGCTCATCTCACAGACAGAATGCTTTGATGGATATCCCCTATTTAAGTGTAATCTGTATTAGTATATTTGTTTTGTAAAAGTCTTTTTACTTAGTAGATTCACCTGTCTTTATTGTTTTTGCAAAGTTGGGTTAGAAAAGGATTTTTTTGTGTCACTGACTACCCTGGAACTTGTTTAGGGTTTGAGTGCTGCTTACTGACGGAACTAGTTGCTTTTCTTTCTCTAATTTGATACCTTCATTTACAAACCTCCCTAGTATACCATCCAGCTGATACTAGCCCATGTCATTATGTAAGAATTTTCCCTAAAGATTTGGAATTACAGCCAGCTATTAGAATCCTAAGGAAAAATTTTACAATGCTGTCTTAGACAATTCTATATTCCTTGACCTCTTCATAAGACCAAATTTAAAAAAATTAACTAGAAGTTAGCTAAATACATAATTTACTATTATATTTCCTAAATAATTCACAGTTGATTGACTTGAAAACTATTGGCATTTCTTTGCCTTTCCAGGCAATGTGAATGGGAGTAATTAAAAAATAGAAATAAAAATTAGAAATTAAATGGAATGAATACAATGCTCCCTTGGCTCACTAGGTGGCGATGGGTTTCCAAAGTGGGAAATCCCGGCCAATTAAATCAAACCCTTCTCTTGCTCTGAATACTCCAGTTGTGTCATGTTCCGAAGAGGTTGTTTTCCCATTCAGTAGGTGACTGGCAGATACAAGATAACTCGGCTCAAATGTTAGTCACTTAATTTTTGTTCTACTCATTTACTTATATCTACTTTTTTCTGAAACGCTGTCCAGGCAAAGATCTATAGGACTCAATCCAGACCATGCTCTGGACACAAAAATATCCGTCTGAAAGATGAATGTGTTCTGTAGTCCGCATTCTACACATTTGAATAAGTCTTCGTGTTAGAATGTTCGATGCACGAGTGACGTAACTCATTTTTTCCTGACTATTAGCATGGCTATAAATAGAACTGAGTAGGCTGGAAGCGATTCTAGTTACTCCAAATGAGCAACTTTCTAAACAGCATCTGAAGAAATTAAATGGCTGAGAAACCAAGGAGCCTATTAATTGTGGAAAGAAAGCGCTAAGATAAATCACCTTCTTGCATTGTTTTTTAACACGTACATTAAGTACAGGTGACTGCTAATTTCTGAAATAAAATTCAGTCAACCAGCATGGACTCCTGCTTGGGGATTAGTGGGGGGAAAGCGTCTTCAGCAGAGGGCCTGGAGAACCTATTGCTGAAGTTAATTCCTCTTGTTGGTCTCAAGCTTTGACTGAGATGGCTGATGAACCGTGTTAACAAATTTCTTGCCAGTCTCTATATGTCAGCAAATTGCCCAGATAAAATGCCACTTCTAAGATACTTTCAAGGAAGTAACTCATCATGCTATAATGTTTAGTTTTCTTTGAACTAGTCTTCTGGTTCTTATAAAATGTAAATCCTGAGTACACAGTGTCTTAACTTACCTAGAAAAGAGAAGCTACCTCGTAACATATCAGGCAGAGCAAATAATTGCCATGAAATGCACTCAACTCTAATATACACATTTTTTTGTGACCCAGTTGTCCAACCCCAGGGTGTGATGGAAGTGGCCACGTCACTGGGAACTATGCATCTCATCGCAGGTAACTACACTATTGGCACATGTTCATACCATGTGCCACGGACCATGTGTAGTCAGGTTTCCATCATCTCATGTTAATTCATCATTGTGCACAAGTTCATTCTCACATGCAGTTAGGGTTCCACCATCTTGTTCCTGATTTCAAATACTCATTCTCACTCATACTAGCAAGATAGTAACTGTACCAGGAAATGGAGAGTGAGTTAGCTGGGTTTTTTGGTTTGTTTTGTTTTTCAGAAATCAAGCTAAGATAAATTTTCATTCTTTTCACTTATATAGTAAAGAAATCATGGTACCAGGTCAAAAAAGGGTCTTCTGTCATGCAGGTTCCAACCAAAATTTAAGGTTCCTGTTGGGGCTTTGCTTCACTTTAGGACTCATGCAGAACAAAGCAAAGGGGACAGGTGGAACTGGGGTTGACCATTCATCCCAAAGTTTCCAGCATCCTCAATTCTGGGGGAGCAGCAGATCAGGGGTTTGACACGATCAAATAGTGCAAAAAGGCTACATTTGATCTTTTTACTGTACCTTCTTCATTGATAGTATTTTTTCTTTTGGGGACTGGTTGAAACCTTTAAATCACCATCGCTGAGTGCAAATGGCCTCAGTGTTAGTACTTGGGGTATCGCTGAATTTTCAAGTTGGGGAGTCTCATTTGATTAAAGCCCTTCATTTCACAGATAACAGATCTGAAACTGAGAAATAATTGAAATGCCCACAAACCCAGACTGGTTAGAGTAACAAAGCCAGGGGCAAACCCAGTTATTTTTACCCTAATCCCCGATCTCCAGCAAATTTACTGTATGTTCACCAACTCAGGATGCCATCAAAGTCGGATTTGTATATGTCAGTGTTTTGTTTTGTTTTATCCTTCTTTAGTGTTTCTGGATGTCCTTTAGCAGATAAGACTCTTAAATCCCTCATGGCTGCTAACTCTCAGGAGCTCAAGTAAGTACTGCAAGCTTGGCCCTGTGGCCTGGCCCGCATGTGAGGGGAAGTTCCTCTTTCAGGGTCAGTGGGACATTAATAATCAGGGAATCGAGCCTAACTAAATTATAAATTATAATTACAGGTGTTTTTCTCTAAACAGTTGAGACAACTAAAACCAAATCATTTTGATTTAATTTATTGAATTTGTTTGCTTTGGGGGTTTTATATTTTATAATTACTTTTACAACAATGACATCATAATTAAACACAGTAATCTTTTCTGTTAAATTTAGAATGTGCTAAATACTAAATCAGACCTATTGAGGTAGAGCAAAGCGTTCTACTCAACTCGTTTTAAGAAAGCTGCATAACATTTAATCTTATACGCATTTTGAATCACATAAACAGCCTTTCAATTTTGGGTGCTAGACATAATTTTGGCTCATTTTTACCTAGTCTGTAGGCTCTCAGGGTTGCATGTATATTAACTTTTATTTGCTGATTGATAGTATTTTTCCTAATTTCATCCCTTAATGCAAATTTCTGCCTTATGCTCATACCTTATTATATTACACATAGAATGATAAAAATTATAATCCACCTTATATCCTTTTTAAAATATGATAGGCCATAACTTTCAAAAAGATTAAGGAATAAAAATAAATAAAATTAATGAAAATTACTTGCAAATAATAGTATTTTAGGAAAAAAATGAGTGCTGCCAAGTGTATTGATAAAACGATATTTGTTTACACAATAGTAAAATTGATATTTGGTATTTGTCTTAAAATATTTAACATTCCAGATATTATATTTTCTTAATAATACTTTGTTGCTGTTTCCCTTTTCTAACTTGTTTAGGATGTTTTATCTAAAAATTACAAAAAAGCAAGCTAATGAAAGTAGTTGTGATAATAAACAGATATATAAATTTGGAGTCTTAGTACCAGAAACAGTACAGGGAACTATGGAACATACAACTTTTCTCCTTCTCAAAGTGTAAAATACAATTTATCATGCCAGGGTAGACTCAGGAAACCATTTTATTGACTGCCATTTTTCTAGACTGATGCATAAGAATGCTAAGCAGAGACTGATAATTAGTGGATTGAAAGTGAAAAGCACTGAATACCTCACTCTAAACATTCCCACTGCCACATCCTAATTATAGCTATCTGTTGTCAGTATTTTTTCTAAACATAATTTCTAAAAAAAAATGTGTTTGTAATACATTGATGACATGTAGAGTGAGAGGCCCTATAGCTATATTGAGTATTTACAAGTTTTATAAGGCATCTAATAAGCAATACCTTTATGTTTTTTATAGAGGAAAAGAAAGAGAAATTTCTTTGACTTCTTGTTTAGACATTCAAATAGAATCCCCCAAAAAGGCTATTTAGCTCAGGTTTTCGTAATTCAATATTGCTATTAAACCACTCTTTTACTAAAAATGTTAGTAGAAAAAGACTAGTATTCAAGCCTTTCTTACCATATAGAATACAAATTATGATTTTAAATGACCGATTAAAGACAGCACAGGCTTCCCGGGTTAGCTTGAAGTGATGTGTGCTGATTTTATATTTCATTTGAAAAACAGCATTTCGTCCCTTAGCTTCTGTCTGCCTCAGGACTGTATATAATTATGTCCCTGAAAGTTCAGTTGGATTGGAGTCTAAAAGAAAGTCTAAAAAAATACCCTCAAGGTTGGGGTTATTGCTTTTCTCCAGTGGAATGCTTGTTTGGATAGAGAGCCTAACCAGGGTGAGTGTCAATGTGAAATAATGAATGAAGGTAATGTCCATAAGAACCTTCAGAAAAGAAAATATTTTCTGACAGTCCCTGTGTTTTCAATTAATATTTGGGTTAGAAAAATTTTTGTATACAAGTGTATGTGGAAACCTATTCCTCATTGGCCTTCCAAGCAGAAATTAGATCCCCTCTCTCTCACCTTCTTGTTCCAGACTTAAAGGTTGGTTGTTGACAATAGTTATTAGTAGATTTTCCAGAGGCCATTTAAGTTGGGCCACAAGGCAGACAGACCAGGTGCAAAGTTTGGGTTCGTTGGTGATCATATTACCATGCCAAGTCTGGAATTCACGTATGACACTCTCGCTCATCTGAATTAATAGTGGGTGCGAAGCATGTCGGGAAAAATAAATTGTGCTAAAAGCAATTTGGAAAACTTAGCTTCTTAAGCAAAAGATAAGAACTTTGCATAATGTAGACAGGAGCCCAGTAGTAAATCATGCGCTGACGTTCAAGCTTCTTCCAAAACAAGACTTGATAATTGAAAAAAAAAAAAGAATGTATGATTGCAACAAATATGTTGTCTACCAACCATCACGCAAAAGTTACTTTTCTTAAAATTTTCTTCACAAGTCGGTAATTAGCCCAGGGCGAATTCTATGTAAGCCAAAAGAGTTCAGCAGAAAGCCCCTCCTGTTCGGCTCTGTGTGAGCCCAGTCACTGCCCCCTCTTTCCACCACAACCCCTGACCTGCCTCTGCTCGTGTCTCCAGGTGCCCAACTCCAGGCTGCGATGGCTCAGGGCACGTGACGGGAAACTACGCTTCACACCGCAGGTAGGCTCATCCCATTCCTGAGAGATGGCAATCCCTGTCACCACACCAGTCCGAGAGATCACATGGCTTCGTTTTTGTTCTCTTTGGGGTATTTATTTTAGCTTGTCCGGCTGCCCCCGTGCCAGGAAAGGTGGTGTCAAGATGACCCCTACCAAGGAAGAGAGAGAAGACCCTGAACTTAAGTAAGTGCAAGAGCGCGTTCCGGCCAGCTGCGTCTCACTGGGGAATGGGAGGTTGCACAGGTCCTTGGCGTCGGTTGAATTTCAGGGAAGGTGCACCTCCATGAAACACAGGACCCCTTGAAGAAGAGTCAGATTGTCGGGAGGTTCGAGAATATTTTCCCATTCCCACCTCTGTTTCCACAGTTCATTGAGGCAGCACAAAGAAAGAGGGAGTTTTGTACTTTTTCCCATTCTTATAAAGGAAAGCGACATTGTAGAAGTGCTATAGAATGCCAAACAGGGCAGCATTCCTCCCTGAAATTTTAATTTTGCTTAAGATGATATTTTCTCCAAATAACACTCCTTCCTCTGAAAAATTCGCTACAAAGTCTTGGGTAATGGATGCAGATGCAGATGTGTAAATTAAAAATTCCTTGTCCTACATTTCTCAATATGATAGACATTTGGAAACCCAAATCCCAGCTCTAGGAGCAATGTGCTATGTAGCTTTGGGCAAGGCACTTGATGTTTTATATCAGACGCAAATTCCACGTGGCTAAGTGGGGGAGGCCTGGAGACAGAAAGTCTAGGTGTGAACTGGCCTCACATTTTGTAAAATGCGTGGCAAGTTACCTATGCTCCAGAAGCCTCATCTTCCTCGCCTATAAAATCGGATACTAGTTCTCTGCCTAGTAGGTTTGTAATGAAGATTAAATGAGATAATGCATGACGATGGCTTCATTCAGAGCCCATGGGCCATTCTCCCTGCTCATGGGGACGCTGTTTTGTTAGCTGTCATGGTGAGCTCCTAAAACTCTAACAGAGGAGTGCACTGCTACCGCCCCCCCATCCATGCTCAGCACAGTAGGACTTACATGGCTCCCCCAAATACCGTCTTCCTCCCTGTCTCTGCAGATGCCCAGTGATGGGATGTGACGGCCAAGGTCACATCTCAGGCAAATATACATCCCACCGCACAGCTTCCGGCTGCCCTCTGGCTGCCAAAAGGCAGAAGGAGAGCCCACTCAACGGGACGTCCCTCTCTTGGAAACTGAACAAGCAAGAGCTGCCGCACTGCCCCTTGCCAGGCTGCAATGGACTCGGACACGTCAATAACGTTTTTGTCACCCACAGAAGGTGAGACTTGTTTTCTGTCTTTGTTGTGATGCCTACTGTATTAGTTAGGGTTCTCTAGAGAAACAGAATCAATAAGGAACACTCGCAAATATTAAATTTATAAATGTGTCTCACGTGACTGTGGGAACGCAGAGTCCAAACTCCGCAGGGCAGACTGTGAAGCCGACGATTCCGATGGAGGGTCTGGATGAACTCCACAGGAGAGGCTCAGCAGCCAAAGCAGGAAGAGAGCCTGTCTCTTCTGAATCGTCCTTAGAAGGCTTCCTGTGATTAGATTAAGCACCACTCATTGCAGAAGACTCTCCCCTTGGCTGATTACAAATGGAATCAGCTATGGATGCAGCTGATGTGATCATGATTTAATTCTATGAAATGTCCTCATTGCAACAGACAGGCCAGCACTTGCCCAACCAGACAAACAGGTACCACCACTTGGCCAAGATGACACATGAACCTGACCATGACAACTACTCAACTAGGTCGCTCTGGGGGAGAAGCGGTCAGGACTCTCTGCAAGGTATTCATCATGGCATTCTAGAAATCATCACATTCAGGTCCTCCAAAAGATATTTGACTAGTTTGATGGATGAAAAAAGCCGTTTTCTCCACTTCTGAAAATTCACCGCACAATTTTCAAGTTCTCTAGAAATGATGCGTTTGTTTTCCCTGTTCTAAGATATTTGCTTACACTGCTATTTTTTAATGGTTCAGTTTTTATTTGGTGAGCTCTGAGTGGTGATATGTATGCTATTATGTTGAGTAATTGTAAACTTTAGACTTTGCATATTTATATAATTCCCTCCCTCTCATGCACTGGCACAATTTCAGGCCAAAATTGCAGGCATTTTGCTGCTGAGAGGATGTAGCACATTCAAAGCAGTCGGAAAGAAAATGGCACAGGGGTGATTAAGTGGACGCCAAGATGAGGGAGGTTGGGAGAGTCAGAAAACCCCTTTATGGTTTCACGGGGACTTAAATTCTTTCTCACTGAAGCTTGTGTACTTCAACCAAATCCTTTGGTGGCCAATGGGGATCTTTGTCCAGTTTGTTGGCTCACATTCACCCATCCTTGGGACTCCTTCTGGTCTTGCTAGCCGCAAAGCCTGATGCTGCTTGAAAACTCAAAGAGGCTTTTGTGAACTGCTGATGACTTGCTTATTAGCAGTGTACAAATAGAGCGAAGCTGGGGCATGTTGACATTTTGTTCAGCTCTATTCCTGGTATCGGGAAATAAAGCCTTCCAGGAATTGCTTGTTGAAATGGATATGCAGTGAAAGCTGCTTCTGGAGAAAACCTGAGTTGTTGATTTTTTTTTTAAGTGACTTATGTTTTGATAGTTTTCAGACACAGACTCAAGTCCATGAAAGCACAGTTGTTTTATTTTGAGTCTGGGCATTACATATTCAGAAGCAACTGTCACAAATCAAGCTTGCATGTTTACTGTGCATGGTTTTACTTTCTTATGGCGATCCTGGCAGTACTCAGGAGGACGTTCATGATGAAATGCGAATGCAGGCCTCCGTCAACAAGAAAGGAAGTCCCTTCCAAAACCATGTAGGCATTTGAAGCAGTAACATCAAAGGCTTGCAAGGATGTGCAGCAATGCCAAGTCTCATGCACCATAAGTGAAATGGGTAGAGCCATGTTAGAAAGCAAATTGCCTCTCATGAGTCTGGTTGGAAATGTACATGCAGCCACTCCGCCATCAGGCTTATGCCCAGAGATGCTCTTGCTTGCTGAATGGGAGACGGTGCATTTGAGAAGGTCCCTGGCTGCTTGGCCTTAGCAACTTCGAGCTGGAAACAGCCCACAGCCACTTCTTGGTGGAGTGGGTAAACACACAGCGGTGTCTGCATACAGTGGTGAAAAGAATGCACAGCACTGCAGCTCAACGGGGGTGGATTTTAGAACATGATGCTCACAGAAGGAGTTGCTGAGTAATGCATGCAGTAATATCCATTAACATAAATGTACAAACCCAGAGATGCATGTACATGTGGCAAAAAAAAAACCACATTTCCAAAAACTGCGGAATTATTAACCTGGAATACAAGATAACAGTTTTCTCCAGGAGGACAGGTGAAAGCAGGAAACTTTGGGGAGTTTAAAAATATTAATAAATCATGCTGTATGTTTCAAGATAAATGGTATTCATTTCAATAGTATTCCTTAAACTGCAAATATGCATTGCATGTTTGCATACACCTGTATATGTCTTATATATTTCATAATAAGGAAAATAAAATAAGGAATTGGAAAAAAATAGCCTGTGATATTAATGCTGAGACATTTTCTAGAAGGTAAGCAATCAAAATTTAGACAAGTTACTAGAGGTTAAAGATTCACTAAAGGTTTCTGTTTTTACTAAAAAGATTTAAGTGAATGAATTTAATTAAGGTGTTACCTTTAAGGTGGAATGCTTTTTCTCTATTATATGTAGAATTTTTATTTTATTTTATTTTATTTATTTATTTTTGCATAGGCAGGCGCTGGGAATCGAACCCAGGTCTCCAGCATGGCAGGTGAGAACTCTGCCTGCTGAGCCACTGTGGCCCACCCTATATGCAGAATTTATGTAATAATATAACAAAATGCTCATGGCTTAGCATGCAGTGGGTGTTTGAGACAGATCATTTCCTTTCCCCTTTAAAAAATAATATTTAGTATATGTGTGCAAATTCAGGAATTCATTAAAGTGAAATGACTTACACTAGAGCAGCATGTTATAACTCACGATGGACTTTCATTTGTTATGCATTTTAATAAAAAATGTTTGAATCTGTTTGGGACTCTGTATAGTCACCAGTTACCTAATATTAGCCACTGGATTCAGAGCTTTCTTTGTAACATACATAGTTTATTCTGTTAAACTTTGACAAAGCCCTTTGAACTACATAGGAATTCTACATAAGTATTTGAAGAAGAGGAAAGAAGCGCAGGGAAGTTAAAGAATTTCCCATTGTCACACAAGTAGGAAATGGCAGAACATGGATTTGAACCCTGCCCTGAGATACCACAGCCCCTTTCCTGAACATGTCATGTGCGACACTTGGTGTATAATGAGTTCCAGCCATATGCCAGGCATTGGGTAGCGGCGTCTCAGGCTTGATCACATACAACTTTCTCAACCATCCCAAAAGGTCTGTTTTGTAATGATTCCCATGTTGCTCAATCTTAACGAGGTTAAGTGGCTTGTCCAAGGTCTGGTATTCCAAAGCAGGGGAACTAGGATGCCAATGGAAGCTGTCTTCTGTGAGCCAGTGCTCTATTTCTGAAGCTGTGCTTGATAAATTCTTTGTTTTAAACCCACCTTTTCAATGCAATGTCATTAGTAATTCATGGGGAAACGTAAGGCCTGTTTGTTTCTTAATGAGTGTTATTCTTGGTTTGTTAAAAGAAATCTCATCAGACATCAAATTAAGTCTAGACTTTCTAAAAATACAAGTTCTCCAGCCCTGCTCCCTAGAAATGAATTTCTCCAAGTGATTTTGAAGCAGGCTGTGCAGGGAGCAGAACCTGAAAACCTCTAAATAGCTAATGTTTAACTGGGCAATAAAGGCAGGAGGCTCTCTGGGGTACTTCTTTATTAACTACCAGGAGGGGCAAGGAAAACAAATATTCAAGTTTGTAAGCTTTAAAGTGATCCCAGAAGAGGTTAATAATACATGAACACTTTCATAAAAGGGAAGAGAACTCCCATTATTTGAGTCACATTATGATACACTCTAAAAATGGATGAGCATAAATAAAATGCAGGTATGAATATAATAGTTATTGCATGTCATTTATTTAAAAGTGACAAAAGGAGAGCACAAGAAAATCCCCAAACAAGTGAACAATTTGACCCAACATAAACATAATTTTATAATAACTATTTTGAACCTTGCTTCAAAACTTTTTTTAGTGTTAACTTTTTTTTTAATTAGAGTAGTTGTAGGTTTACAGAAAAATCATACATAAAATATAGGGTTCTCATACAACTCTGTTATTGACTCCTTGCACTGGGAGGTACATTTGTTTCAATTGATGAAAGCACATATTTATAATTGTACTATAATTAACTAGGGTCCATAATTTAACTTAGAGTTAACTGGATTGTACAGTTCCACAGAATTTTTTAAAATTTTTATTCTAGTAACATACACACAATCTAAAATTTCCTCTTCTAACTATCTTCAAATATATTTCTTCAAATATATATTGCTTTAAATCTTTATACTCAAAACTTCAACTTTCAAAAAAAAAAAACCCAGCATTCTGAGAAGGCATATTATGTTATATCAAAACACATACACACGCATCATTATATGTAGTCTTAAGATCTCAGAAGTTCTAATACAGCTCATTTCATACCCTATCTTTATAATTTTATTGAGGTTTATTAATATATTACAAACACTACACTAATTGTACCACCTGCCACTTTCCTTTATGAAGGCAGATGGAGATCCGTTTAAACTTGCCTCGATATGCCTTATATCATAAAAGACACACTTTCTCGTCTTTGCAGTATGAAGCCTGTTCTAGCTTACAGGCTGCTATGCCAAACCACCATGCAATGGGTTGGATTAAACAATGGGAATTGATTGGCTCATGCTTTTGCAGTTTGAAGGTGACTTCCCCCGAGGTCAGCAAGTTCTCGCTGGCCGGGAGGCCTGGGGTTCCTTGCCTTTCCCATCACATGGCGACCTCCTCTCCTTTCTCTTCCAGTCCCATTGACGTCCTGCTGCTGGCAGCACCTGCAGCTTTCTCTCTATAAGGCAGCTAACACCAGGACTGAGACACAGCCTGATTCAGAGAACCACACCTTCACTAAAATAGCATCCCCAAGAGGTCTTATTAACAACAGGCTTCTTTAACCTTCCACGCCACCATGTTACATGGGAAATTGCTCCCCAGTTGTCTGGACAGAGAAAGCCAATAGGGTAGGGCATCGAGCGAGGTTCTAATGAGCTGTTATAACCAGGGGCATTAAGGATGGGCTTGCTACAGGTTACTCTTAAATATCCCGCGTCCCTACTAAATATTAACCCAGGTCAGGCCCGCTTCTAAGAACACAATTTATGGCATCAAACGAGGGAGACTTGTGCGAACTTTCCAGAGAAAAAGATAACAAAGCCCCCAGATAGGCCAGAATTTACAGTGGAAAGTTTCAAAAAATAGAAGAATCAGGTTCAAAGTTCAGATTTTACTTTTCATTTTTTCCTTTTCCTCAGAAATATAATTTATAGTTTATCTAATTTTGGCTAACTGCATAACCTTCTCTCAAGATATGAAACTAAATACCTATTTTTATAATGAATATTACTGTATTATATTATAAAATATAATTTTAATGTGGAATAATTCAGTATTCTTTAAAAATAAATCATTCAGCAAACATTTACCAAGGGCTTTGCTTCAGAAATACTTGCTCTCACTTTGTTAATTGTTCGAATCTTCAGGTTGAGCTCAGTGTTTTACAGATGAATTGCAACCAAATTTCTGTGAAAAAAAGATATTTTAAACAACTGATTGTGATATTTTTAATTTGTTTTATTTTTTAAATTGTCTTCAAAAATACAACCGAGTTGTAAATAATTGACGGCTGCTTAAAGCGACAAAAATCACTGATCATATAAAATGGAAAACAAAAAGTCTTATTGCCTGTAGCAGACTGACGCGTGAGATTTAAGTAAACAAGGATTGCTAAAGAGTACAACAATTAAATGAAAAAGGTTACAGACCCCATCACAGGGTATCACATTTGAACATATTTGTAGCAGTTTCTTCTCTTCGCTTGTCAGAGTTGAGATGTTTTTAAAATGAAAACTAACGTTTGAAAAGTCAAAGAATAAATTGTAAATTCTCTCATACTCACATAGTGAATTTGACGTGGGGGAAGAGAGTATTATTTTTTGGCTGGTATTAATGTAAATTATTCTGTATGGATCAGGCTATAAAGTCAAGAAAACTAGATTCTGCTTTATTATATACGGAAATTGGACTAATTTGGAACAATTCTTGTTCGTAATATTTACATGCCATTTTATGTTTACAGAAAATAAAGTAACCACTACTAATCAAAGGCACTTATATGAATGTGGACTAATAACCTTTTAACGAAATAAATTAAATCATAATTTGTATGTCACCCGTAGCTATTTGTATTTTGATTTAAGAAAAAAACACAAAACCTTTTAGCATTATTTGTGGGCCTTTTGGTTTTGTTTTCATAGATAGCTACTTGTTACTTGTCACAGAGACTGCAGGTTGTAATTTAATTAAGGTAAAACCTTAAACAGTACAACATGAATAAAAGGTTTTAATTTTTATAAGAAATAATATGCATTTCACTCAAGGGTATAATTTCTACTATACAGCTTATCTGGATGCCCTCTAAATGCACAAGCCATCAAAAAGGGGAAGGTCTCTGAAGAACTAATGACCATCAAGCTGAAGGCAACTGGCGGTAAGAACGTGATAGAAACAGCTGTCTTCCCAGAGGTCCAAGCTGTAGCTCCCAAAAGTATCCCACATGACAAATTATACTTTATATGGGAGTGTAATTATAATATATGAGAAGACGGGTTTGAACTAAAATATAACTTTAAGTTAAAACCTATTTATTAGATTTTTTCCTTACTTTTTAACAAGGATTAAAAAAAAAAAAAAACTATGACATACAATGAATGAAGATACACTGGCTGAACTCTCTCCTTCAGGGCTTGTGTACGTGTGTACGTATGCGTGTGTTTTCTGATTTAAGTCCCTTATCAAATTTCAAGAAACAATCTCTGCCATCTATATTTGAATACTTACATTGTGTTCTTCTGATCCTAAATGACATTTTGCTGTGATTTTGGGTGATTTAATACATCTGTGTCTGTATTTATATGCCTACTTCCCTATTTCAGTCCCTTATTAGAGTTAAGATATCCGGTTTCTGGAATCTGTGTTTGGAGCCTCCAGTTTTCCTCTGATTCTTGAGTGCTTTTCTTCAGATTTCTAACTGGCGTTATCAAAGGCATGTGTTGTTTTCCATCAAAGATCATTCTAAAGCATCCGAGGAACACTGGCAAAGTAATTATTTTGCTTCGGAGGCTCTATTTGATGGTGATGTTGGCACATGAATAGAACTAAGCTGGTGACTTTTAACTATTGTTACTTTAGGTCTCTGAAGGCATTGCTCCACCTTTTTAACTTGTGTGTGATTTTTCTTTAAAAGGAGATATGCCCTATTAAGAGTGGAAAGCACTGTTGAGCTTCCTACTGTTTTCCTTCCTCAGCTTCTCTTCCCCATCCTATGGCTCTCCCATTCCTCACCTGCGGTGGGTGTTTTTTCTAAGTGGTCTCCTGGAGGCTGTTCCCCACACCTGTGCTCACTCCTCTGGCTGACCGAGGTCAGCAATCATGGAGAGCAGGAATAAAGCCTCGGATGTTTGGAGCGCGTCCACACACTCCAGCTTCGGATGCTCTCTAGCTGCTCTGACTGTTCCCTGGAAATGCTCCCCATTCCTCATGTGGCTCCTAGTACATTCTTATTGGAATTGGGACAGTTTGATAGCTACTGATTTATTTATACGTTGCTTTATTTCAAACAGTACTTCAAGGGTGGGAATGCAAAGCTACGTAAAATAAACAAAAGCCGATTAAAATTAATAAAATAGAGTCAAAGATAAGAAAACAAGATGGGGCAAGCCTGAGGATAATCATAATTTCTAAAATGTGTGAGACAAGCCATTTTACACTGTATAAGTAAGGATCTCAAATTTCCTTTCTGGATATTAATCCTCTTTACGTGTTTCATGGCTGAAGTAGCCAAAGGTACGTTAATTTATTTTCCCCTAAACAAAAAAAAACATAGAAGTAACATTTTGATGTGTAAACACAATACAAAAATAAAGCTTCACTCAAGAAATATAAAATAAATTGTTCAAGATAGAATAGGAAAAAAATAACTACTTAAAGCCCCCTACTATGCTAATATACTCTATATGCACATATATACATCTCTCACACAATTTTTATGAGATATAAATAGAATATTATAAATTATATAGCCTCTAACTATGCAAATTAAGCACCAATTAGTAAAAAGTTAAATTTAAAATTATTGAATGAAAAGAAAGCATGCTCTTTTGCTTTTAAACAGATGGACTTCATGAAGTCATTGAATAGTTCAGTAAAATATTTAGTTGTATGGGGAAATGGTCTTCTTGATAAGTGGCAATACCTAGTCTATCTAACAGTCTATTGTAAATACATCTTACCATAGGACATACTGTTGTAAAGGAGCATCAGCACACACATTTTAATTATACCTTCAAAGCAGATTAAATATCCATGAGTAAAAGTAGCATTTCAGTGATTAAGAGAATGTTATTTTGGAATCAGAGAACCTGGGTTCGAATCCCAGCTCTCTCCTTTACTACTTAACCACTTCATGCCTCAGTCTCAGTCTTCTAATCCATGAAGTGGGTTAATAAGGGTATGTACCTAATAGTGTTTCCCAAAAGGATGGAATGTGTTAATATTTGGAATTGCAAAATGAAATTCAAAATCAACAGCACTGTCACAGTTCCCCTTGGTGGTAAAAGGCTCTGCTGAGGAAGAGAGAAGGTCCATGAGTGTCTCAATGGAAATAGATACCATAATGGATCCGTGGGCAAAATTACAAAGTGATTTACTGAGTGTGTTCCTGTGGCCGAAATGTTTCCCCAAATGCCAAAAAGCATAATAAACACTATTAGTTCACTCATTTTCTAATCTCATGAAAATTTATAGAATAAATTCATGGAGAGTAGATTATCTAATGCTTAAAACATTAGATAGATCCTATAATAATGTTTCTTTCTTGAGGTCCCATCTCACCATTGTTCCTTTCACATAGGCACGTGGCATCTCTGGTTATGAGGCATTTTCCAAATGGCTCTTGAAAGCCCCCCTTTTGACTAAGAGGCATAGATATCTTCATTGGCATTGGCATCTGGAGAGCATTATCCTGACCAAAATCCCAGTACCAAGAACCCAAGCTCTCGCTTAAGAGTCTGCTCATGGCCAAAACTGAACTCTTGAATTTCCTTTTGCAAGCTGCTGCTCGCTCAGGTTTCCCTATCACCAACAGTGGCACTATCATCCCCCAGTTGTTGGACAGCCATCCTTGATTCCTCCTTTTCTCTCAACCCCCTCCTCCAATCTATCACAAATTTGCAGATTCTAACTGCAAATCATATTTCAAGTCAACGTACTTCTCTTTTCCTCCGTATACACTGCCATGGTGCTAGGAAAGATCCACCCTCCTGCAATCTTCCGGTTCTTCTAGCTCCTGCCTGGCTTCCTCCAATCACTCTCTAATCAAGAATCCAAGGACATTTTTGCAAAATCAGCCAGATCACATTGACACCCCCCCCCCCCCACTTAAAGCCCTTCATTGGCTTCTGTGGCCCTGGGAAAGGTCCCAAGCTCCTTGCCTGGCTTCCATCGCTCACTGAGTGGCCATCAGAGGCCTTCTTGAGATCCTTGCAGCAGCCCTTACCACTTCCTTCTCCCCCAGGCCTGTGTGCTTTCTGTTTACTCCACCTGGATGCTCAACTTGTTTGCCAGCCTTTCACAGCCTGCCTCTTTCTCATCTTGAAAGTCTCAGATTAAATGAGAGCTCCCCAGAGAGGGTCCACACAGCGCCCTGCTTGTTTCTGTCATGGTGCTTCATATTTTATAATTGTTTACTTGCTTATTGTCTGCCTCGCCAGATATTATGCAAGAAAATAGCATTCCCTGGAGTGAAATTTTATTGAAAAGGCACAGAAAGGAGAAACAATATGTCAAAGAAATATAGCAATAAAAGCTTTAATTTGCTTCAATCAGAAAAATTCCAATTGCCGATAGCACTCAAAATATCTGTTTAATTAAGACTCTACGTGCCCTGAAGTTGTTGAAAACAAATATTCTGATCCTTCCTTTTCTCACTCTTACTGGTTGTCTGAGAAAGAGCTGTTCCTCTCCCGGCAAACAAACCAATGAAACATGGTGCTCCAAACTCCAGGACGCTTCTGCAGACAGTCTAGCCACTGGAAAATAAACCCTGTCTCCCAGATAATGTAGTTCCATTAGTATGGCCTTGAGTAAATTGTATATTATTTATCTTTTTTCTGTGACACATTGTGGACCTCAATCAAAGTGATCTAGGTATTAAAACACCTCAATCTTTGCTGTTGGTTTACTGTTTTTTTTTCAATGGAACCCCAGAGGCCAGAATTGGAATACACTGGCACCATCTCATATTATATTACCAAGACTCATCAATGTTTTTGGTGGGCATGTGGCTTGTTTCTGAGTCTCGGCTATTGTAAACAGCCTTGGTTTGCACATTCTTGCACACAACCCCTGTTGTACATGTGTGAAACTGTGTCTTGGGTGTGTACCTAGGAATGAAATTGCTGGGTCTTAGAGAATGGGGAGGTAATGATAAACTACTTTCCAAAACAATTACCCCAGGAAAGTATAAGAGCTTAGATCTTTTTCAAGCAAATTGCAAGTCAGCCTTGCCCCTCATCCTGCTTTCTTGAAACTGATCTTACTAAAACTGAATGCAGAGGTTTATATTTTTCCCTGTTAGTTGCCATGCCTTTGATCTAGACTCATCATTATGGATTTCTGAAGTTGCCTTAAATCCTTTTTCTGGCATCCTTCACATTAGCTGCCTTTTCCAGATTTTTTTTGCACTCTTTAGAATGTATTCTCATTCCTTCTATAAAATAGTGATGGAAACATAGCCCTTATTTATTGAGAGCACTTTATATTTTATTGCATTAATTTCTCACAGCATAGATATTATGCCTGTTTCACAGAAGAAGAAACAGAAGCCCAAAGTGAATGAAGTCGTGTGAGTTCAAGGACAAGAGGCAAGGCCAACACTCAGACGCCAAAGTTCTTTCCCCTACACAGCATGTATTCCTTATCCAAGTAAAAGTAAAGAATCCTATTGTATATCCCTGGACTCTAACCCACCACCTGCAACTCCTGCATTCCCACCAATTTTTTGGTCCAACCCAGTTACCCAGAATATCGGATTACTTGGCATGGTTCATGTCTCAGCTGTTCTTGCAGCACTGAGTACAAGAGAATGCACAGAATTTGGAGCTGAATCCCAGCTCCACCAATTACCTTGATCTGGGCAGGTTATTTATCCTCTCTGTGAAGAGTGCGCCCTGGCTTAGCCTCTCCAAGGCTCAGGGTCTTAGATGCGAACAGGGTCTAGTGGAACCTCATGGCGTGGCAGGAGGTTCAAAGGGGAAGACGTGATGTCTAACAGCCTGCCCAGCCCTGAATGGAGCTACAGGAAATGGTAGCACTTCCTTGTTCCTCTTTTCTTTCTTACAAGGGAATTAAATCCTACAACCCACTGCTCCCCCTGCCCTCTTTTTTTTTTTTCAGAATCCTGAATACGTGTGGTTTGGTCAAAATTCAACATTTCAAATAAAGTCTAATTTGAAGTGGCAAATCATAAATTAAATATGAAATGATTCATATTTGTCACAGAGTCTCATTCATAGGCACATATTTGACTCTTTATAGGTATAGAGAGTGATGAAGAAATTAGGCATTTGGATGAAGAAATAAAGGAACTGAATGAATCCAACCTTAAAATTGAAGCAGATATGATGAAACTTCAGACCCAGGTAAAAAAAAAAAAGAAGGAGAAGCAATTCATTCTTTTATGGTAATCATAGTCTTTGGTGGAAAAAATATTGAACTTTCAAACCTTGTGATTTAAAATATGCTGATATCTCAGTGAGTGCACTGAGTGTTCCTTGATTTCACAATCATTTTTAAAACCTGAATGGGTGGGCTCTCCTTGGTCATCAGTGATTTGGTTGGCAAAGGTACTCATACTTTTGCTTTGGTTGCATTAAAGGCTTTATAAGCAAAGAAAAGCAGATCATCCCACAGTTAAAGAATTCTGTAAGTATTAGTGCTTTAGAAAAACATGTCATGAAGAGATAACAGAGTTCTTAGTTTTATTTAAAATCCAAGTAAAACCTAGCAACTTTTAAATTTCTTAACTTTTTGTAGAACACTTCTGAATATGCCAATACTTATTAGAAACATCTTAATATAGATTCTCTTGAAATAACACAAAATGGTCTAAGTAATTTCTCAGTTCTGCATTGTCCTCTGAAATCCACCCCCTGATTAAAATTATACAGATGGAAATGAAAAGTTCATTCCTGGATTTTTAAATTCTAAGAATGACTCTGTTGTACCAAATCACAAGGAAAAGAGTCACGGGATAAAACACAGATTCGAGTTCTCTCCCACCTCACCCCTCTCCTGAGAGGTAGGTTCTGTATACCTAGTGGTCCCGACTCTCTCAGCTGTCCTCGCATACAGCAGGTTGTTACATGGAATTCCAGCACACCTGAAACTCGGGTTTGTTCTCCTTACCCAGCACAACCACTGCCGTCATCTTCCATGAATAATGGAAGCTGCTTAATGCCTTGGTTTAGACAACCACAAAGAAAGGTGAGACATCTGACCTTGTAGGGCTTAAAGTCTCTAAGGGGAGTGGGCCGACAGACAGGGTTTTGAGTGAAGACTTGAGAAGTTGAGGGAGTCAGACCGGTGGTGGGGGGGGAAGACTGTTTCGGACAGACAAACAGCAAATATTAAAGCCCTAACTCCTGAGCATTCCAGAAATAGCCAAATGTGTGTGGCTGCAGCCCAGAGAGCTGGGGGAACTGATTGAGATGGGGTCAACATGGGACCGGAAGGCAATTTTTAAAACTGTGATTTTTATCCCGAATGAAATGTAGAATCATTGTTGGCTTGGCTTTTTTTTTTTTTTTAATTTCTGATTTGAAATTGTTTCAAACTTTATAGGACAATTGTAAAAATAATACAAAGCCAATGCAGCAAACTCCAGTACAGCCCCTATCTAGATTTACCAACTTTTAACATTTTGCCACATCTGTTATCTGTTGTGGAGTTTTGACCCCAGTTTAACATGATCTGGCTTATGTTTTAAGGGACTAGCTTGGTGGCTGTGTGGAGGTACTAAGAGAAACTGGGGCCAAGTAGAAGCAGCATTGGGGGGAGAAGGTACACTAGCCTTCCAGGAAGGTGGCCAGGACCAGATGTCCCCAGTGCATGGGTGGGGGCAGTGCTTGCATCCTGCAAGTTGCATCTTCTGAAGGTGAACCCCAGTGGATTTGAGGTGGGAGAGGAAGACAGCATGGGGGTTGCCTCCAGCTCTGTAGCAGTGGAACGGTTTGAGCTACCATCAACCGGCTCAGAGAGGGTTGGGTATGGAGCAGGTTTGGGGAGAAACAGCAGAAGTTTCCTTTTGAACAGATGGCGTCTGAGGTATCTGACATTTGGTTGTGTGCAAATGTTGAATCTGGAACTCGCCAGAGAAGTGTGGGCCGAAGATCTAAATGTGGGGCATGTGATACAGAAACATATGGCAATAGGATGGGGTTTTAATAATTGCACGAGGAGACCCTGCTGCCATTACGGATTCCTTAGCATTTAGACTGAGCTAGCGAATTCTCCTTAGAAAGAACCTCCTGTACTCCCTTCAAACTCTACTACTCATGTCCCCAAGTCGTTTCCGTTTTAGATCACATCTATGGAGAGCAATTTAAAGACGATAGAAGAGGAGAACAAACTCATAGAACAGAACAACGAAAGCCTGTTGAAGGAGTTGGCAGGTCTGAGTCAGGCCCTCATTTCCAGCCTTGCAGACATCCAGCTCCCACAGATGGTAAGTCGGAGGCCAAACGCGTGGCAGCTCCTTTTGGAGGGTTGGCGATGTCATTTCACGATGAGTGGCAGGGCCCCCAGTTAAAGGGGCTTAGCTGTGGAGAAAGCTGATAGCAAGTGACTGTGCCCCTCCTCTTCTGATATATATTTAAATTACTTTAAAGCCAAGGATTTTGCATATCATAGGGGTCATTGGAAGAAGAGGGTTTATTTGAGGCTTGCTTTGAAAGTTGAAGGCCAAAACTCTCTCACTGAAAACATATTTCCAAATAGAACATCCCCTGGCTTTACAAAACCTGAGATCCTATCATCTGCATCATTCACCCTACATAAAAACTATAAAAGGGGAAAAAAATACTTGGTGCTTCCTTCATGCTGAAGTATGAAGAATGTACTTCAGTTCTCCTCATGGAGACTAAAAAGCACAAGCCTGAGGGAGGCGTCCTTATTTGCAAAATCTAAATATAAAAGAGTTGTGCTTATGGCGACTCTAGATTTCACAGAAAAATTAATTTCCTTCCAGTTTGTATAAATAAAAACAAAACTGTGGAAGTGGGGCTACATCATTGAATGCTTTTAATTTCCTCAGCACCTGCATCCTAGAGCAAGTTTTCTAAAATTGCCAATTTTATATATAAAATGGTTTAAAGAAGAAGCAATTTCATGAAGAAATATTATTGGTTTTCCTTAAAAAAAAAAGAAAACTCTCTCAATCTACTCAACTTCCCAGCATGGAAGTCCTCATCTTAACCAATTTCAAATTATTTTCTTAACAAAAAGAAAATACATATAGACATATATTAGTTAAAATCATAAGGGAAAATAAATGATTTTTTATGGCCAGCACTACAGTAATTATTGGTTGTTATTGATAATATTTATTTATCAACATTTGTCTAACCTTACTTTAAATTTCTACTTCATGTGTTTTTCTTCATCAAAGCCGTACAAATAATAGTTAGCACACAAGTTAACTGCACCTTCCACAGTTCCTAGGGAGGCATCGGCGTGGAGATGTTAAGGCTTGTTGCACTAAATGTTCAGGAGAAGCCCAGGGAGTCAGCGCCATTAACCTTCATTCTATGGTGGAGGAAATCGAGGCTCAGAGATATTACATAACTCCTTCGAGATTCCAAAGCCAAGCACAGGTCAGCGAACCTGGCCTCATAGTGGGACCTTTGTTCTCCTTGCCACCTGAAACCTAGTGATTTTCGTGATTTCCCCAAGAAATACGTGGCACAATGAAGGCGGAAGTTAAAAGGGAAGCTAATAACACAGATGAGGACTTTGCTGAGTGCAGCGAAATAGTCTTCAGATTTATAAATCTGATCATCTTAATAGCACAAATATAGAGAATATCCTATATTGGATATCCTATGTATATGATATCCTATAGTGAATATCCTATGTATATAACCAATATATAGGATATCCTATGTATATAATTCTTTCTGAAGTACTTTTTCAAGCACCTGGTAAAGTAAGGCACATGTCATGTTTTGTCTTGTTTTTCAAAAACATGGGGCTGCAGGACCAAAAATGGTTGAGAAACAGTCCATTTGCACCACTAATTTCTTCCCATTCATGCATTCAGTTTACACGTACTGAGTGTGCACCTTCCTTGAAGCACCACATCAGGCAAAGGAGAACACAAAAAACAAAATTAAAGAATGAGATATGTATAGACCCTGACTTTGTGGGGAAAAAAAATTCTACTTGGTGAAAAAAAAAAATAGACAAATTTAAAAAGTATGTTACAATGAAGCCTCCAGGGTAAAAGTGTACCAAGTGGTGTCTGAGGAAGAGTTGGTGAGTGAATAACTTGTCAAATCTTACAGCCAATCCCCATCCCAGGGTTGCTGAGGGAACTGGCTCAGACAAGCACAGTCTTGCTCACCAGCTGGCCCCACGTGTTCACCTTCTGTGCACACAGTAGGTCCATTTGTTCCGAGCATGTGCAGTTGGGCCAAGGCTGCCTCCCAAGAGAAGTGCTCCTGGCTGAAGGTGTCCAGCTCAGCAGTCAGACAGCTCTACCTAAGGAGGTTCAAAAGGGATCTTGAAATACCCTGCAACCAAATCCCATTAATCCCAATAGTTGAGGGAAGAGAGACAGCTGAATCCCGAAACACTCCATCTCTCTCCATCTTCCCAAACCCCAGCAGGAATTCGGCTCCTTGCCGTCCCTCCCAGCTTCTTCGGTCCCCAATATTCCTCCACGTTCCTTCTGCCTTTTGCATCAGCCTAAGCTGATGACTGGTACACTGTGTCTTGTCTTCTTTAGGGGCCTATCAGTGAGCAGAATTTTGAAGCATATGTAAATACACTCACGGATCTGTACAGCAATCTGGAACGGGACTATTCCCCGGAATGCAAAGCTCTGCTGGAAAGCATCAAACAGGCAGTGAAGGGTATCCACGTGTAAGTTCTCAGTGCTGCCGGGCAATGGAAATCACCAGCAGCAGTCAGCTCCAGATGCATCCGTTAGGGGTTCGTGTACTGCTAAAGGCACTGAGGTTGCCACAGTGCATTTACAATTGCAACATTGCACTATCCCCCCTTACCCCAGCTGACGTAAAAAAGGAAAGAAAAGCTATGCTAGACTATTTGGATTAAAAGCAATGCAGTCAATTATTAGATCTTATTTATTTTCATATAATTTCTTTTATTTCTTCATTGCACTCTTTTGGGTTTTTTGGGTTTCATTTTTTTTTTTTTGTAAAATATGTGTAAAATAAATGTGACATTTTTTACATTTTATTTATTTCTAATCAAAGAGGTTTTTTTATCTTTTAACTGCATTTTGAAGTCTGCCATATTTTTACAAATGTGTTTATTAATTTATTTTCCAATAGAATTTAAATAGAAATGCTATTCGCAAATCACACATCTTGCTGAGTTTGAATGAGAAAACAACAAAATCCTTATCGAAGGGAAATCCTTATCTAAAGACTGCACTATGGTTCAGTTTTGTTTTTATTGCACACTTTCCCCCCTCTTTCTCTGGCTTCGGCGTTTATAGTGAGTTTGCAGTAAGTTGAGATGCTGAAGGAATAAGGAGATAAATAGCGACCCCTAGTGGGAAGCTCACACTCACAAAAGCACAGTACGCTGGAAAACAGCCTGTTCAGAATTTGTTAGCAATAATTAAATATAGCAATCAGCAAAGTATTCGACTTGGCTGTATGGTTTTAGTTCATACAAGTTATTTACTTGAAAATGTTTGAACGAAACATAAGCTTTTTTGGTGATGCAGATTTGTCCGTTTGTTTTAAGAGTCATATCAGATAGCTGGCAACTCTCATCTCACGACAAGAAATAAGACTTGATGTGACCAGCCAGGCTTTCCTGCCATATGTTGGTACAATGTACAAGTGACAATATTGATGTAGATTTGTACTTAGCAAATACAAAACACATCCAAATGGAAAAAATTTGTAGATACCATATCCCCTGAAATAGCATTTATCTTACTGGGTTGTCTGGAAAGGAGCCGAAAATACAGTAACACATGAAAAAATGCTACTCTAATCGGAGTCATTACTTCAAATGCTGGCAACGTTGGTTTCATCCTCTTTAGGCAACAAGACAACGTGCAATTAGATAAGAACCTGTCCATAGAACTCCAAAAGTGCTACAAAGTGTACACACTCAAACACTCACGCGCACTTATACACTCATGTACTCTCGCACGCACTTAAAATGGATCCCACAATCTTGGATTTCCAAATGGATCAGAGGTTAGTAGTTGCTATAGTAAAGGCAATGTCTATTTCAGGGATTGTAAGTAGTTAAGCATTGTTTCAAAAGTTTTTTTATATTTATTTTTTTTAAGAAAAAGGTATAGACAACCAGCTAAACTGCCTTTTGGGTATGCACACACACCTCATGTGCAGACGTGCCTCTGTGTAAGTGCACACACGAACTGAGTGTGGGCTTAATTTCATGTGCTATAACAAAAGTGTTTATTTTTTATTAACCTCATGGGTATTTAGATTGAATGTGATGGCGTTCACAGGCTTGATATATCCATGTTATTACCCGTGTACCTGCACAAATTACAAGTAGTACAGTAATTCCACTCTCATGAAACTGTGCTTATTGTCATGCAGTAAGTGGGGCTTTATCTTTGGTTTGAGGTTCATTTGGACCCTTGAATCTTAGTTTAGTGAAAATGAGATTGTCTGTTCTTAGGTAGGAATGGTGTTTATTTAAAAATCAATTTAAAAAGAAAAGCGCTACCATACGTGCTGTCTATGATAAATGGGACACCAAACAAAATTTTCTATTAAAGTTATGTACTTGCAAACATTTTCCTATACAGTACTTGATAGTTGCATACAAATGAGTTCACTTATTACAAAGACGAGAGTTTAATTTGCTGAATATCTTAACAAGTTGTTATATATTTTATTTAATTTAAAATAAATCTTGTACCAACCTATGTATTTATTACTATAATTTACTATGGCTTCGGGTTAATTTATTTGTGTTTGGATTGTTTGAGCAGGATGTTTCGTGAAGTATGTTTGTATTATTTGCCTCCTTTGTACTTGATGCATTTTGTGATGTGCACTGAATTTTTTTTTCTTTTCAACTATGTTAACAATCAACGTTGTAAATTGGGTCTTTTGTAAACAACAACAACAACAAAATGATGTATGCATTTTTTTAATTTGAAGTAGTTTGTATACCATCTCTTCAAACAATTAATATTTCTTACATCAAAGCAACAAAATTGTGTTCAGTGCTGTACATTTGGTGTATGGTAGGAAATAAAAATTGATAATGAGTTTTGCTGTGCTCTCTCTCAGGATATTTTTTTTAAACGTTTTTATTAATTAAAAAACTTAACAAAAGAACATTAATATATCCTTCCATTCTACATATACAATCAGTAATTCTTAATATTATCATATAGTTGCATATTCATCATTTTTTAGAACATTTGCATCGATTTAGAGAAAGAAATAAAAAGACATCAGAAAAAGAAATAAAACGATAATAGAGAAAAAAAGATTATACATACC
>PVIY010025498.1:0-36502 GCA_004026745.1 Myrmecophaga tridactyla | reverse complement strand
CCTTATTGTCCTGCCTCTGCCAGCTGCCCCTGGGAACCACTCCTGTAGGGACACAAGCACCAGCTTTTTAAAGTGGCCTCGTTGCCTTTGCTCCTTGGACTCAGTCAGTATTTATGGAACATCTACTGTCCAAGGCATGGGGCTTGGCCCAGGGATGGATGGCCAAGGTCCAGGAAGCACAAGCCCTATAAAGCTAAGATGAGTGGGTAATGCTGGAACTGGAAAGATGACTCATCTTTAGACAGATGATGCAGAGGAAGAAAACTGTACCAGGGGCAAGGGATGGAGGCGGGAATGCCCCAGAAGGTAGTGTGGGATAGTCAGGCAAAGACAGAGAATTCTTACAAGAGATGAGAGGCTGGGGCAAGGGTCTAGAGGGCCTGGGTGGCAGGTAAATGTTCCTGGAAACCATCTAGCTTCAGGCATTCCTTACTGTAAAGACATGTATTCCAATTCAACTCTTGGGGAGGCTTGGATCAGGGCAGCCCGAAGGCCAAAGAACACACGAGGCAGCAAGTTAGACATGGATTTTAATTAGGACTTACAAACAGGAGAGGGTCTTCCATGGTGGTGGCCGGCTATGGAAATGGAAGCTAATACTCTGCAAAGGGGACGTGGGAGTGCAAGGGTATACAAGGCCTTAGGGCAAGGGTGTGTGTGAGTACAGAATTTCAGCAGGGCCTCCTGACACAGGGGTTAGTTATCAACAGGGATCAAGGGAGGGGAGTTTCATGCCTTGTTTAGTGCATTCTTTCCTGCTGAGAAAGATGACCTTTAATGTCAGCCCCGTCACATAGGCAGCCACATGAAATGACCTGCTTTCAATGTGGAGGGGGATCCTGGACCCTACAACGTGCTATTTCTAGGGTGACCAGTAATGACTAGCATGCCTGGGAGGTTTTTCCAGGACAGTCCTGGTGTAGGCCTGTTACCTCTATTACTTATGAACAGCACCCTCTTTTACTCTCAAAAGTGCCCTGGATCACAGGATATCAGCACATGGTCATCGTAGCTAAACCTGGGGCTGCGGGAGCGGGGCGGGGCCGTCTTGATTAATGGTGAGATGTTCCCACTGCACGTCCTTGCACCCTGAGGGGCTGAGATTGTTGCTGGGAATCATTCCAGTCCTTGGTATAAATAATGAGGTGCCTGCAGATTTTTGTTTTGTTATTTTGCTGAATCTTTTATGGATTTGTTCCACTGTACTCCAGACAATCCTCCTTTGTTTTCTCTGTTTTTCACAATTGGCTTTTCTCCCGCTCCCTCACTGTTCAAGAAGCTTCTGATTACTGCCTGGCAAATGAAGGGTCTCTATCTCCTCTACCCTCTCAGCAGGTCCTTTCACTCCTCCTTCTGGTTTTGCCCAGCTTTCCCCGCTGTGTGATAAGACCAGCAGTGACGTTCTAAAAAACCTTATTTTCTATCTTATTAATAACATAAAACTAATGACAAAAGAAAAATCAAGAAGCTTAAGCTTCCTTTGGCCTGACAGTGTCCCCCCATCCTGGATTATACAGTTTAGAGTTTGCAAGCGCGCCTTTAAAGGACAAAAAAACACACACAAAGAGGTGGAGTGTACATATCAAAATATATTTAATCCAAACGAACACTTCAAATGGATGGATGGTTTGGTCAGGTGCTTTTGAAAATACTGTCTCTCCCTCTGTGCTTGTTTACATCTGAAAGCTAAAACTGGATGACTCACCCCAGGGAAGAGGTGGCATATGCTGCCACCCTTCATCCTAACAATGAACAGATGCAACGGGCAGAGGACAAGGTCCTCTAAAAGGCTAGTGCTGAGGAATAAAATGAATGCTGGGAAAAAACACAGATATGCGTGATGGGGCCCAGGGCAATGTAATAAGTAGACAATGTTTACTGTCCTGGTTTGTAAGCTATCTACTTTAATCCTGCACTTTAAATTTCTCTTAAGAAATTAAAACGTCCTGAACACTAAAGAGAACTATAACATCCAGGTTCACACCACCCCAAATTGGCTATTAACAATTAAAGAAGAATCAAACATTTCAGTTGAAGTTGGCCACTGCCTCATAGACATTAATCTCATGTTTCTTTCCAGTCCATTTTTACCCCTTTACCATATATATGTATCCATAAGCTTTGTGTGCAGTGCTGATTTTAATTTTACTTGCAATATGCAAGGCTTTATACCTTGCTTTTTTTACTTTATGATTTCTTACTTCTAGCCAGTTATATACAGTTTAGCATTAGACTATATCTAATTAATTCTTTGCAACTGCTTTATAGCATTCTAACATGGGAATGCAGTGCTCTATTTTCCATCCATTTTCTTATCAGTGGACATAAAGGTTGTATCTAAATTTCACTATCACAAACAAGGCCCCATGTGAGCTTCCTGCTACATTTCTCCTTGTGCACATATGCAAGAGTTTCTCTGGAAAAAAGTCCAGAAGTGGAGTTGCTGAGTTGAAGGGAATGTGCATTTTCAATTTTATTAGATCTGCCAAACTGCTTTCCAAAGTGGTTGCGGCAATTATACTCTCAGCAGCAAAGTCAGAGTTTTCCTGTTTCTCTGCATCCTTGCCAAACCTACGATGCTGTCAGCCATTTCAAACTGTATCTCATATTCTGGTTTGCACGTCCTGAGGACGGGTATCACTGGGTGCTTTTTATATGCTTATCAGCCATTTGGGTTTCCTCTTGTGCGAACAGCCTACTTACATTCTTTGCTGTTTTTTCTATTGGGCTTTTTATTTCTTTCTAATTTTACCTCTTTTTAATAGCATACACAATGAATTACAAAGAAAAAATATCTTTGTCTGCCTTTTCTTTGATTAATCTCATGATTAGTCTGTTAGAAAAGAAGGGATCAAAGGAGGATAAAAAGAATCTAAGAGGGGAAAAAATGACTTTCTGAGTTGCAAGTTCTTATTCGTTTTTTGTTTTTGGAGGGATTGGTTCTTTATTTCAAAAAGAAACTTGTCCATTTTCAGTGTTCAAACAGTCTGCATTACCACAGGAGGGTACATTTCAAGCCAACAAGCTGTAGGATGCACCTAACAAATCTCACAGAAATCTCATAAAAAAGGGGGGCCTGGGTGGGGAAAGGAATTGCTAAAGATCAGCATGCTGCCAGCCCAAACAGTGGAGAGTGCTCAGAGCCAGACTGGGTGGCCAATGTTCCCCTACCCCAAAGAAGCCAAGTTACAGAATAATACAAAAATTTTAAAACGTTTTGTACCTAATATTCAAGATTTCTCCAGCACTATATGATTTGGAGACAGCAGCTTCAGACCCAAAAAGTGTGATGAGATGTTTCATACAGCTAAATGAGTGGCAAAAACATAATTCTCTTTTCTTTCCTTTTTTCAAAAGGAAGCAGGAGAGTAAACCAGTGGTCACCCGGACATACAATGCACATGGTCCATTCTGTGGTGGCCGGGAGGGCGGCAGAGAAAGGACAGGACAATGATTTGGTCTTTGGCAGGCGTCTCACCATATTAATTTGGTCACTTATGATGAAAAAATAACGACTTGCCCTAAGATAATTTAAAGCTGAAAAACTGAACAGCATGGGGGGAGACTAACTTCTGGACCCAGCTTTCTGGTTTGGCTGGCACCTTGGACAGAGCACCCAGGTTTCCCACAGGGAGTCTGCCTGGGCTGTGTGTGGTTCTCAGCAAGGCAGTACCACGGCTGCTTCCCTCTTCTACGGAGAGGGCAATAAGTATTAAGCTGAAAAGCTACCTTCCAAAAGTGAGAAAGGGCTTTACAATGCTGCTTCAGAGCTGGGGAATTGTTTAGAATGTTTTACAGATGATTGCTGCAACAATCAGAAGGGGGCGTAATTACAAAATGTACACCTCACAACGTGATTTTAAAGACACTTGCATTATGCACATGTTGTCCTAAAATGTTGTTTCTAAAGGTGCTCAGCCCCTAGTCCAGCTGCAATCTCTGTGAGAGGCAGAGATAGTTAAATGGAAAAGACATGGGGCGGAGGGGGTGGGGTGGGGATGGGGTGGAGAAGGCAGCCTTCCAGCTGAAGATTAGGTCAGCTTGGGGCAGGCTGGCCTCAAGTGGAGTGGGGGTCACAGGAAGGGGTCATGAGAAGGGGTCATGGGAAGGGGTCATGGGAAGGGATCATAGCACTCTGCTCTCCAGGTCCTCGACCACTGCTACACAGCCTGGTACCTGCGCTTCGCCGCCTTGAGGGGGTGAGCCCAGCCAGGTGCCCACCCAACAGCTGCTCGCGCTCAGGCTCCTGCCTCTTCCACTTGGCTTTGCAGCTGCTTCGCCTTGTTTTTGTTTTAATGGCAAATATTCTCAAGCAGAACAACTCCCACAGTGTCAGTTTTCACTACCAAAAGGTGACACTGTGTTTCACCTCCATTTAATAAAAAATGTCATATGCCATGCCACGCCCAGGATCTGGGGGAATCATTTGGCTCTACTCACTCTCATTGTTCAGATAAGAAAATTGAGGCAAGGACCAAATATCAAGAACCACTGGCTGGCAATTAGAACAGTGAAAAGGCTAGTCTGCTTATTAATTTTCTTAACTGTAATTATGTTCATATGGCTACCACTTGCCATGAAGTGGGACAGGGGCAGGGACAGCTTAAATGTCAGCAGTTAGAGACCAGAAAGAAGAGTTTGATGGTTCTTCTCTAGATGATTCACATGATAAAGTTTAGGAACTACAGGCTTAGATCATAAAATCTACTATAGACTGAGGCTTACTCAACCTACAGTGAAGGCTTGATTTAAAAGTGCTTTGTTCTGTATTTTGTCCATAAGGTGTAATTACAGTAGAGGAGCAGAATCTGACCCCTTTAGAGCTAGAAAAACCCTGGGGAATTATCTGGGTCAGCTGTCTGGCTTTGCAGATTCCCTGATGCACTTTCAACTGGATGAGGTGAGGCTGCCAGAAGAGTCTCCTTCAGGCCAGGTGGAATTTGGAGCTTCACTGTCACACTTAAAGCAATAATTTAAAAATGTATTTCCCCAAATGATTTTTAAATATAATTTTACATGGAAGGTTTCAGAAGATTCATTTCATATCCTGGTCTAGTCAGTAAAGAGTACTCGTGAGCAGAAAGGAAAACAAATGAACTGGACCTCGGTTGCTATGGCAACAATCAACAACATTTTATGACTGATGTGAGCAGCTCATTGGGATGATGCTTGAAACTTTAACCTTAATCTTAACTGTTAAATAAAACAAAACCAAACTAAAAAATGATGCTGAAGCTATGGGCTCTGTTTAACAGGAAAATATCAACAGTAAGGGGTAAATAATGGGGGCAGGCACAAGAGTTATGGGGAGGTTTGGATTTTCTATTTGGTGAGGATGTGTTTACTGGTTATCTTTCTCTTGGGGACAATGAAATTATCTAAAACTGAGAGTGTTGATGGACTGTTGACTTTGGACATTATACACGATGTCCAATGAATGGAGGTGGCTGAGGATGCACTGACTGAGAAGTAGATTGCTGAACGATGGTGTATACATATGATCGAATATTGTGCTGCTACAAAAAGGAACAAAGTTGTGAGGAATATAACATAGTGAATGAACCTGTGGGACTTTTGGTGAGGCAAAATAAGCCAGAAATCAAAGAGCAAATATTGTAAGGTCTCATTTAGAAAATACTTATAAGAAAACTGGGGCCTAGGCTGTAAGCTCTAATAGCAGTCATATTTAGTGTGGAGCAGTATTTGTTATATCTGGAATTTGAGAGGCTACTTTACATATGTATAACCTGGTATTTAGAGATAAGAATGAAACTGATCAGGTCAGGATTAAGGTAATTCAGAATACAGGGGTAAGGAGGACATTGTCTATATTTTAGAACCTCATCTACTCTTTGAGACCAAAGGAAAAAAGTCTAATTTTGTCCAGAACTTAAATTTTCTGTAACACATAATCTAACAACATGTCTGGATAGATCATTTGAACAACTGAAACACAGGGAGCCCAGAATAAGAATGAGGGTCTTTAACTCTGTATAGCTAATGTAATGCCTGGATAAATCCCAGAGTATATTGAGCAGATAATAAAAAAGTATTGGCAAAGTCCCTTGAGGGATGGGAGAAAAAAATATGGAACTATTAAACTTTACCACCAGGGAAACCCCTGATACTGTGTTAAACATTAGGGACACCCAAATCAATAGGCCAAGCCCTTGATCTTGAGGCTTGCTCTTGTGAAGTTTATGTAGGTAGCAGAGAAGCTTAGCCTACCTATAGTTATGCCTAAGAGTTACGTCTGGAGGACCTCTTTTGTTCCTCAGATGTGACCTCATTCTCTCTAAGCCCAACTCTGCAAGTGAAATCATTGCCCTCCCCATTATGTGGGACGTGACATCCAGGGGTGAAATTCTCCCTGGTGGCATGGGAGATGACTCCCAAGGATGAGCCTGGCCCTGGCACCATGGGATCAACAATGCCATCCTGACCAAAAGGGGGAAAAGAAATACAACAAAGAAGATATCTGGCTGACAGAGTTCAAATACAGTCAAGAGGCTACACTGGAGGTCACCCTTACACAAGCTTCAGTTAGACATTGCTACCTTTCATAACTTGCCAAACCCCAACCAAAACCATTCCTGCCAATCCTAAAGAACACCTAGGGCATTATATATGATTCTACAAAGGTTCCATGAACCAGGGTAACTTTCCAGAAACCTACAACCTCCAGATGGGTCCCTGGACCAGATAAGTCCTGAATGCAGAGGTCCAGCCTCTCCAGAACATCAACTAGTTCCATTTCCCTATCCTGTATTATCGACAGCCCCTTGCAACATAAAAAAATTAGAATGGGCATAGTCCAAATACCCCTAAAAAGTGGGAGAAAGATCAAAGGTGATGGTGGCGTTATACAGAGAAGGTAGGGTTTAACAAATGAGTATGAGTGCTGAATCATTATATTGATATTTCTTTTAGCCTCCAGTACCACAGAGGAGCTAGAAATAAAAACCTAAAATTGTGAAAATGCAACCCATGCCAAACTCCGAAATCTGTTTTACAACTAATTGATGCGAGCTTCTTTGTATATATGTTTTTTTATCACAAAAAAAGAAAAAAAGTTGATTGTGATGATAAATACACAGCTATATGATGATATTGTGAAGCAATGATTGTACATTTCAGTTGATTACATGGTATGTGAATATATAATATATAGTAATAAAAAAATTTTTTAAATGATGCTGTAGTATTGGAGACATATCCACAGGCTCTTGATTGCTGAAGAGAAGTGGCAATGTCCCCCATGAAGAGAAGTGAGGGTGTCCCCCAATTTGTCCAAATTAACAAGTCAACATTTGGTCATTTTAAGATTTAAAGAGGAATAGAACAGCATTCCTATCAAACAGAGGTACTTCCAGCATCTAAGGTAACATTTGTGACAGACAAGGAAATTTTGACATTTTTCTATTAGCAAGAGAATTTTTGTTGGACACAGATTTTTGTAAACAGATTTCACTCCACCTCAAAGCAACATTAAGTAAATCAAAGAACTAACAGATTGAGTTGTCAACAAGCGTTACCCCTTAAAAGTGATCATCTAGGGGAAAAGCTCCTGTTTTTAAAATTATGGCATTGCTCAAAATGTACTGGAGTCTCTTTAGGAAGTAACTTCACTCCTTCTGGAAGCTTCTGCTGAAATGTCCTCAGTGGTGGAAAATCTCCATCCTCAGAGGACAGAATTACTCCTTTAGAAAGAGTCAAGACACATTAGGAAAAAACTCGGGCAAAATAGTTGAGGTGATCAAACAGGGTAAAATGGCATGGAACGAAAAACAAGGTTTACCTACAAAATGAACTTGATTTCCTTATGTTTCATGGACTAACTCTGAAAGCACTTCTCACAAAGGAATTCTAAAAGCATTCTCACGGCAGTCAGCATCATTTCAAGGTGTACAAACTTTCAAATAAGTTATCTTGAAGGATGGAACTAATGTGGATTTAAGTTCTGGCCTTTTGTAAACGCTCATACTCTTAGATCACAAATCTGAGCATTTCCAACCTGACAGCAGGGATGTCTCTGAGCTTGGATTTCAGATTTAGACAACTTGAGTTTGAGTCCTAGCGTTGCCACCAACAGGCTATGTGACCTTGGGCAAGTTCATTCACATCTTTGAATCTCAGTGTCCTTATCTGTAAAATGGAGATAATAATAGCTCCTACTTCATAGTATTAAGTGACTTATTGGCAACAGGACTGTTCTAAGTATTCAGCGATTTACTGACATAAAGCCTAGGGTAGAGTAAGCGCTCAATACATAAAAACTACCTTATAACTGTTACCACTGGGACAAAAGTAGTATCAGCAGCAGAGCTGTTAAGATTTTAGTATGTAGGTATTTATTATTTAACATCTGGGATTTTTAAAGTGAATTGTAAGTACTCCTGTGTATCTATTGCAGTGATAAATACATAGCTAAAGGAAAGTCCAGATAAACAAGCATTCATTTGTGACTGGAAGAAACTTCCAGCTTTACCAGCTACTGTCCCATCCTAGCATTACACAATGATGGGATGAATCACACCCAACATTATTATCTCAAAGTAACAGGACGATGACTGCAGAGAGGACCCAAGTGCACTCTCTGCAAAGCAAACACGATCACGGCGCGGGTGGACACAGCATGTGTCTCAGTGTGTGGGAGCATCAAACACAAGCTGGTGGAAGCCTCCAGCTGTCCCCCAACACGTCCCCCAAGGGGGATCAGCACCAGAGCGTGGGTGGCACTGAAATGACAACCTCCAGGGAACCTGATGGGAGGGGGGTGGTGGTTTATAAGTTGATGGTAACTGTAAATCCGATGGAGAGCCTCAGAAAAAAGTTTAAGTTAGTGAGTACATTGAAGGAGAAAGAAACTGCATTAAAAAAAAGGGAGGGGGAGGAATTAGGCAGAAAAGATCTAGGGTTCACAGAATGACTGCTGGCTGAGTCAGAATTGCAGTGCTGAGTTAAATTTTAAAAAGGCAAAATGAGACTGGGAAAAACAATGAGAACAGTTATAGGAGATAATTCTCTCCCATTTGTACATGAAAGTGAGAAGAGCAGAGCTTTGAGCCTTCTCTTCTGGAGCAAATAACTTCAAAGAAAATGGAAAACTTGGAAAAACTGGAGAAAGTTCACAAACAAAATTAAATAATTGCATAATATAACCTATTCAGAAAAGGAGTACAGACAGCAGAGAAGTGAAAGCTGAGGAGGAGTGAATGACAGAAAACGTGGGCCATGAGGAGTTTAGGATGTATTTGTGTTGAAAATTTTCTTACATGGATCATTAAGACTAGAACTGGGTGCAGATACGAAATTGAATTTATAACTTTTCAAGGCCACCTATAGTAAGGCTGCAGAGATAGTTACATATGTGTATATATATATTTTAAACATGGGCAGGCTCCGTGAATCAAAGATAGTTATATATTTTTGACAAAATAATATGGTAGACGTTTAAATCCTCCTTGTCACCAAACATCTAAGAATGCTGGATAAAATATTTTTCAAAATTTTTAAAAATGCATGACTGAGCTGGTAATAAAGAGTCTTTAGAGACCAAAAGGCCTGAGCAGGAGTTCTAAGAGGCATGTGAGTCCTGAGCTGTGTCTAGACCTACCGTGTCAGCTTCAATTGTCCACAGGGCTCAGGACACAAAGGCCAGGGTCACGGCAAGATGGGATGCTTGAAAGGAGTTCACTGCTTAGGGCCGAGAGACCGGAAGTTACACCACAGAGAAAAGGTGAGCCGGAAAAAAAATGTGCCTTGCAAAGGGTCATGGTGAAGAATATTGTCTAGGCCTTGACTCTGGGTAAAGAGAAAAATAAGAAATGTCTCCCCTGGGATTTAACGACCAGAAGGCTCACATGCATTTGAGGCCTCAACTGAGGCTCTGTTAGTGATCCAAAAACTCCACGCCAGGTATTTATTTTAATGTGGTTCTGGATTGATATGCCCCTATATGTCTAGAGAAAGTAAATGCAAATCCTCTTTAGAGAAATGTATTCTCAACACCCAAACTCAAAAGAAACCCCACACATGAAGTTCCACCAAATACGTGCTCACAATAAAAACAATTTTCACAAAATACACACTGAAACAAGGCACTTTTATCGAGAGGGATAAGCAAAAAGAATGAGCTCTAGAATGAGACCTATAGAAATTTTAGATATTGGAGTTATTGGAATATAATAACAGAATATAAAACAAATATGCTGATATGTGAAGGAAATAAAGTAATTAAAAGTACTAGTAAGGGACAAGAGACTATAAAAAGCTGAACAGACAGATTAGAAAAAGAAACAAAAAGAATTTAGAAAACTGTGAATATGTCTTTATAGCTCAGTGGATGGGTAAAACAAAAAATTAGACATAGCTGGAAAGAGAACTAGAAAATGAAAATGGGCATTGAAGATGTTATTCAGAATCTAACACAGAGAGAGACAAATAGATGGATGGAAAAAACAAAAACTATAAGAGCTATGTAAGCCAAAGTGAGTTGGTCTAACATACATCTAATAGGAATTCTGGAAAGAGATAATAGAGAATGGGGGAAAGGAATACACAATTAGTTAATGTGAGAATTTCCCAGAACTGATGAAAAGCATGAATCTACAAGTTGAGCAAACACAATGTTTTGCAAGCAAGATAAAGAAAAGGAAATCCATGGCCAGGCACGAAATAAAACTGTGGATCATCAAAGACCAAAACAAAAATCCTAAACAACTAGAAGGAAAAGACAGATTACCTAGATGTGAATGCCAATTAAACTAATTGAGCAATGGAAGTAAGAAGACAATGGAATAATACCTTCAAAAATATTATTCCTTCAAAGTAATTATTATTATACCTTCAAACTTCTAAGAGAAAATAACTGCTGACCTAGGGCCATACCAGAAACATAAGGAAGTAGGATGCCAGTCCCCTAACTATTCAGATGAACAAACTGATAAATGCCACAGCTAGATTGCCCCAAAGCTCATCCACTAAGATCACTTAAAGTGGGCAATATTCACATCTTCCTTGGTTGATTTATGAAGATTTTGGCTCAAGACAGAGGAATGACCTAAATAGAATGTTAAGCTTTTCTATTCCTTTGATGACATGAGCCTGTTTCAGTCACCAGTATGGTCCAGCTTTCCTTGAAACTGTATTCCAATGCTAGACTTTGGTCCCAAATCACAGGTGAACATCTTCAAATTGTAGGTACATAGCCATTCTACAATTTGTTTCTGAAAATTTCAGTCCATAATAAGGGAATTATACAAAATCATTCAACTTCCAAGTTGTTCTAGCTTGGTTTTATAAAAAATGTAGACGCCCTTAATGTCTCTCTCTGTAATCAACTATTTCTATTTGCTTTTCAAATAATTATTTTATCTTTGTAACTCAGCCCATGCCTGCTGCTCTAGTGGCCTCAACACTGCAATACTAATTGTGCTGCCCCTGGCACACAGTCTGAGATATCTGTTCCAAATACTCTTTCAGGAAAAAACGGAAAATAATTATTTTTACTGTCTCATAATATTCATTCTCTTTGAAGCTTAGCTTTACAAAAGTAAATTTTCTTCTGGCCATCAAACTATACCATTCATAAGAAGACAAACAGAACCAGAGGTATGAGTCATGCAGTTATTACTGTGTGACATTTACTGTCATGTTGACATTTTAGAATTTTCTGTTACTTAAGCTCCTCAGATTCATTTCATCTCCCATATAAATGAATTGGTTTTCTTGCGCAAAACTGAGAAAGGAATACAAATTTGAAGGGAACTATGAAGAAGGAAAAAGAAAAACATGACCTCATTATACTGGTCTTTCCAGATGACTAAATTTCTTTGACATCTAAGTGGCAAAACCTCAAATGCATTTGACCGTTGGCTAATAAAGGGAGCCCCCAAAAAACCCATGCACACAATAAATCTTTCATGAGCATTTCTGTTTTTCTGTATCTTGATCTGGGTAGGGGTGGCATGGGTGTTTTACATATTGAAAAATTTATCAAGCTCTACTTATAAAGATTTCTGTACTTTATGTAAATTGTATCTCAATTTTAAAAATCTACACATACACATTACCTGTCTTCAATAAATTTCAGATGATACACAGGAATTATGTTTTCTAAAAAAGATTCCCAGATGATTCTAACATTCAGATTGGTTTGGAAACTATCCTAAGATATCCTATTATGATTAGAGTAGACATTCAGTAAATATTTGTTTCAATGAATGGATGAATGAATTAATGAGCCAACAAACTAATAGATATCTTTGTTATTTATGGTTTTATGTAAACCATTGACTAAGGCCAGGAAAAAACTCTAGAACATAAAAGAAAAAGCATGCCAGATAATGTTCTGAGCCCTTTGAATGCCTTATCTTATTAGCCCTCACAACAAATTTATGAGGTTAAGTTGGCTGGTCTGGGTTTTTAGTTGCAGCCAACATAAATTACTTTGGCTACTTTAAGCAAAAAGAGATGTATTAAGAATAATAATACAGTTCATATTATTGTTGGGAAAGGTGTAGAAACAGACTCCAGGCTGAGCTTTCAGGAAGTTATTTTAGGATTTTCTAATGGAATATCTTATTGATTCCACCTTCATCAAGAAAGTTTGGGAAATTATGTTGGATGCAACAGAATAATGGTTTTGTAGCCTCTCTTGGGGAAGCTGACATTAGACAGCTCTTACTGGAAACCTCTAGAATAAAGCCAGTGTTATATTCTCTGTTATCTGCAACTCTAAAAAAAAGAAGCAGTGTTTTCTAAAACTGGTTATTTTCACACATACTTAGTAAAGTTTGGTCTATCAGTCTATCTCTGCATTCGTCCATTCATCCAACCAACCATCTCTCTATGAAAATGACCCAGAGGGTAGAATATAACCATTAAACTGTATCCAAAATGATTTATATCATTAAGTACAGATTAAGGCTGAAAGGAGTGAGAAGGATCAGTCCCAAATCACAGGATGATAATGTTGAAGGTTTGCCATAAAAGAGATGTGCTGCTGTTTTAAAATGGTTTCTAAAAGATCCTCCAGGGGGCAGAGAGCAGAGAAAATGCTTCATTTAACTTCTCATGAGAAGTTGCAAATCTGCCAGTTTGAAAAGGGTAAATATTTGCTGAAGATTAAGTACATGGCAAAGGTACATCATCAAATATAAAATAATTAAAAAGCTCAATTTAGTATCACCTGCATCTACTCCATTTTTAATAAGCATACAGCCTCAACAGCTATGAGCCATAGTTCTACCTCCATGGTGTAGCGGGAAATGATACATGTCTTCAGCATGGTTTCTAATAAGGTGAGAATTTAATTTAATAAGGTGAGAGTTAATTACTCTGCGTGCAGGTGAAAGGGCATGTGATCATATGAGTGAGCCTGCCAGTGAAGGACATCTATCAAATGCTGGACAAAAATTCATATTAATCATATATATGTTGAATTTTACCAGTGAAGGGCCATTTAAAAACTTATATTTTAACCCATAACTATTTTTAAAATTTTTATCAAAATAATATATGCTTGCAATACTACCTAATTGTAGCACAATAATGTTAGTACATTGAATGATGCTGAATGAAAGATAAATGATGAAGACTGAGATAGTATAATCTAGGAATGCCTAGAGTGTACAATGATAGTGACTAAATGGACAAATTAAAAAATGTTTTTGCATGAGGAAGAACAAAAGACTGTCAGTATTGCAGGGTGCTGAAAATAGATGGTAATTCGTATTTTAAAACTTTAACTTTTGTGTGATACTAAAGCAAAAAACGTTTATTTGGTACACAATTTATATTTTGACTACTACATTCCTAATATAACTTATATGGACAGTTTAATTGAACACCATAAGTACATGGGACCTTGAAAAGGGCATGAGATTTTGTAGGTTTGTCCAGAGTCATGCCCTCATAAATCCCAAAGTGATTGAACAGTGAATAAAAAAGTATTTGCAAAGTCCCCTTGGGGGAACGGTGAGAAAGGGGAAAAATTCAACTTCCCCATCTGGAGAATTCCTGATATTCTCACAAGCAGTGGGGACAACCAAATCAACAGGCCAAACCCTCAATCTTGGGGTTCGTTCATATGAAACTTACCCCGCAAAGGATAGACTAAGCCTACTTAAAATTAGGCCTAAGAGTCACCCCCAGAGAACCTCTTTTGTTGCTCAGATGTGGCCTATCTCTCTCTCAGCCAACATGGCAAGTAAACTCACGACCCTCCCCCTCTCTACGTGGGACATGACTCCCAGGGGTGTAAACCTTCCTGGCAACGTGGGACAGAAATCTTAGAATGAGCTGCGACTCAGCATCAAGGGATTGAGAAAACCTTCTTGATCGAAAGGGGGAAGAGAGAAATGAGACAAAATAAAGTATCTATCAGTGGCTGAGAGATTTCAAAGAGTTGAGAGGTTATCCTGGAGGTTATTCTTATGCATTTTATAGATATCTCCTTTTTAGTTTAAGGTGTATTAGAGAGGCTAGAGGGAAGTGCCTGAAACTGTAAAGCTACGTTTCAGTAGCCATGTTTCTTCAAGATGAATGTATAATGATATAGCTTTCACAATGTACTAAGTGATTGTGAAAACTTTGTGTCTGATGCTCCTTTTATCTCGATATTGACAGATGAGTAAAAAATATGGATTAAAAAATAAATAAATAATAGGGGGAACAAATGTTAAAATAAACTGAGAAGACAAATATTAGCAAACAGTGAAAGGGAGTGGTAAGGGGTATAGAAAAAAAATAGAGGGAACAAAGGTTAAAATCTATTGAGTAGATGGAAATACTAGTGGTCAATGAGAGGGAGGGGTAAGGGGCATGGATGAGTTTTTTCTTTTTATTTCTTTTTCTGGAGTGATGCAAATGTTCTAAAAAATGATCATGGCGATGAATATACAACTGTGTGATAATGTTGTGAGCCATTGATTGTACACCATGCACAGAATGTTTGTACGTTAAGAATGTTCATGTTTGTATGTTGTTTTGGTTTGATAATAAAAAATAAATAAAAAAATAATATATGCTTGTAGTTTTTAAAAGTCACTTGGAGTTAAAAGACTTATAATGAATAACAGCAGTTCCCTGCCTCTGCATCCTTCCTATTCCTGAGTCGACATTTTGATTTTATAAATCTTTATATGTCTAGTTACTCTGTTCATATATGGTAATCCATTTTCTTAAACATTATGTGTTGCTATCTTAGTCTGGTAGTTAAGAACTTAGGTTTTAGGCACACATATGTGCACACATTCATGTTTACATATATACACAAATGCTTACTGTTGGGGATTGCATCATGTTCCCCACAATCCCTGGTCCCATGGTGAGAACTCATTTGTAAATAAGATCTTTGAAGAGCCTATTCAGACGAGGCCAAATTGAATTAAGGATAGTCCTTAATCCTATGACTGGAGTCCTATAGGCAAAGGCACTTGGACATGTAAGGAGAAGCCACAGTGGAGACCGACAGAGGGACTCGCCATGTAATGGAGGCAAAGATTGGCTGCCACCAACAGAAAGCCACAGACTTCAGAGAAAGCGCAGACTGCCGACACTTTGATTTTGGATTTATAACCTCTAAAACTGTGAGATGATAAATTCCTGTTTCAGCAACTTGCCAAACTAAGACACGTACCATCTCCTACTCTCTAAGTATGGTTGCGTTAATTTTTATTAAATCAATGCTCAGTATTGATATTATTATAACTCCATAACTGTTGATTGCTGTTAAAGGTATCACAGGTATATTTCCTTCATTTTAGGATAGTACTGTTTCTGTGGTTGCTGGGGAAGTCGAGGACGTGCTCAGCAGCCATCTCCCAGTCCTCACTTACCTACCCCCAAACCCTTTTCCTAACACAAGCAGATGTTTCATTATGTTTCCGTCCAGTCCCAGGGATATGTTAGATATAATGGAGCAGCCTGGCCATTTCTTAAACCTCAAACCAGGAACAAGCAGTCCCAGCTGCTTCTCAGGGAGGGACACTCAATGGCAGTGCCCCCTCCCATGGGCTGACACTCAAACAGCATAAGGTTTCTCCTCCCTAGTGGGGTGTGTAGAGCTGCTATCCACCGACCCTGACCCAAGCAGCTGGCCTCCCCAGGAGCCTGGCCACAGGGGAATCTCTTCCCCTGCTTTTTTAGCCTCTTTGTGCTGTTGAAGAATAAAGTGGTCATTTGCTGAAAGTTTCTGTTTTTCCCACAGTGCACCATGCAGCAACTTGTTCCACAGTAGTTAACAGCTATTTATTTTCTGCATTTGCTGTGTAACTAACTCTAACCACACCCTACACAGCCTTTCAATACAATTTGCCACATGTCAAACGGCTGGATAGTATCTCAGTACCCCCAGCCTGCCTAGGAATTTCCCTCAGAGAGACCTCCAGCCTCTTGCTTCAGTTTGGTTGCATGCCAGGCCTGTCAGCACAGCTGTGGATGTGTTCTCTTAAGTTAGATTCTCTCTTTCTTGGATCCCAAGTTTTCTTCCTTTTGACCCAGGCCACAGTTTTGGTGGTGTACATCTCTCAGTAGAGAGCTAAGAAAGGGTGGATGGGACATAAAATTTGTTGAGACTTTGCATCTTTAACGTATTCTCTCATTTGATTAAGCTTTTGACTCCCACTTATTTGAAGGCATTTCCACATTGCCTTCCAGCTGTCAGGGCTGCCGCTGAGACACCTGAAGGCATGCTGATATCCTTTAGCGTGTGACGTGGGTTTTTTTCCATCCAAGAACTTTTTAGGTCTTCTCAAAGTTTATAATAAGGCACATTGGAGTGGGCTTTCTATCCACTGTGCAAGGCACCCCTGGGGCCCTTTCAACTAGGAACCCATGTCTGGGAACATTTCTTATATTACTTCATGGTAATTTCCTCTGCTCAATTTTTGTTTTGTTTTCTTTTCTTTTGCTTCTGTCCAGGTGTTACAATTTTTGGATTGAGTCTCTAATTTTCTTTTCTCTCATGGTGTCCATATTTTCTTATTTTTGTTCTACTCTCTAGGAGATGTCCTCAATTGATCTCCCAACACTTCTATAGAGCTTTAAAATCTTCACAATATTTTTATTTTCGACGTGCTTTGTTTTACTGCTTGTTGTTCCTGTTTTACAGGCATATCTCCTCTTATTTCTCTGAAAACACTAAATTTTTTTTTCATTTTGCAGATTTCTTCTGTTCATATTCTGTTTCTTCCAAATTTTTTTTTTTTTAATTTGCATATGGGCAGGAGGCACCAGGGATCGAACTCCAGACCTCCAGCACGGCAGGTCGGAGCTCTGCCTGCTGAGCCACGGCAGCCGCCCTCTTCCAAATTTTAACATTCCTATTTTTGATCCTTGTCTCTCAATTTTGTGATAGAGGATTTCCTCAAATATCTGGTGGCTGTGAGTTCCTATTTAAAGGTAGGGCATTAACAAGATAATTGGAAACTATTACTTTGGGTAGGGCTTAAGGACTGGTGAGTATCACTTTAGGATGACTGAGCTGTGAAGTGGCTTCTTCTCTAGGGTCCCCAGATCAATTGCTGGGGCCATACCATTTCTTCCAGAGATGGATCCTCCCATCTCCCGGCTGGGCAGTGTCCTGGAAGCATCACCATCACCTCCACCATCTATCTTCATCACCAGTCTCACCTCTAGAGCCATCACCACCATCTGCTCCTCCAGCTCAATGATGTCTGGTACCTCTAATGCCTGAGCCTTTTCTGAGTTCCACGAGATGAACTGGCTTGCTTCCCTTTTGCATACTTCTTTATAGGGACTTGATTTTATCTTCCTCTTCTCTAAGTTAGGTGCTGATTCCCTGTCTGCTTTTTTCTTTTCTTTTTTGGGGGGATGCATGGTCTGGGAATCGAACCCGGGTCTCTCGCATGAAAGGTGAGCATTCTACCACTGAACCACCCGTGCACCTGCCCTGTCTGCTTTTCACTTCTGTATTCTATGATTCAGGGTAACAGATATTAAATTGAAAGTGTGATTTTAAAAACAGTTAATGTCAGGATCACCCCTGGCATTTATTATGCCTCCTTTATTATGTTCCTTTTAAATTTTCTTTAAAATAAATTTCCATAATCATCTCTCGTTTTTCAAGGCTCCTGTCAGCATCCTTGAGCACCCTCATCCTCAGTGCCCATATGGACTTTGCATACACATATCTCATGCTTTCTGAACTTCCAGTTTTACCTTATTCTTTCTCCCTGAAGTCCCATATCTAGACTTGACTGTAATTTGTCTATTCATACACCTTGTACTGGCATACAATCACCTTTCCAACATTATTTCCCTACCCTAAAGAGAAGAGGGTTCAGTACTATAAAGTCCATTCATTCATTCTATGAGTATTTAGTGAGGATTTCTGTGTGCCACACAATGTGTTTTTGTTATTTTTTTGTATGCTGTATGGGGTGGGGTGTCACATTTCATTCTTTTTCCACGTGAGTATCCCGTTATTGCAGCACCATTTGTTGAATTCTATTTTATTTTTTTAGGGGGGGGAGTACAAGGGCTGGGAATCAAACTCAGGTCTCCCGCATGGCAGACAAGAATTCTACCACTGAATGACCCTTGCACCCCCTGCCACACAATGTTTTCAGCACTGGGATACTGCGGTAGAGGAGACACTGCTGCTGCCTATCTAATATCCATCCGCCTCTTCTTCCTTTCCAACAGAACCCCAATTTTGTTTGGGGCAGTAATATGCCCATCGCCAAGCACAAAACTCGGTTTCCCAAACTCCTCTGCAGTTATTGAAGATGTGCAATGTGCCATGAGGCGTAAGAGAAAATCTGCTTGGAGTTCTTGGAATACTTTGATTTTCTATTAAAGGGAAAGATAGGGCTGGTACCACTCTTCTTTCTCCCTTCCTTGCACAAATATGATAGCAAGAGCACAGAAGCCGTGAGGCTGAAGGCCAAGGGGTCAAAGCAGCATTGGCCGTCTCCCCTCCAAATGCTGGACCAATGTTGATGATCACTTAGCCTGAACTTCTTGTTTTGCACAAAAAGCCACAGCAGTCAGGTTTTCTGTTACCTGCAGCCAAACAGATTCCAAACGGATATGTGTAATGAACAAATGACATAAAACCCCAAATTTCATGGGAGCTGATATTCCAGTCGGTGAAGACAGAGAGTAAACAAATAAATAAATATAAATATACTGTTACATAATGACAAGTGACATCAAGAGAAATAAAGGGGCCAGAGAGTGATGGGTGAGGATGCTGTTTTAGAAAGGAGAGTTCAGGAAGTCCTCTTGGAGGAGCTGGAATGTAACCAGAGGCCCAAATGCAGTGGGGGCAGGAGCCACACGACCTGCGGGGCAGGCAGGGTCCGGGCTCAGGAACCGCAGACCTAGAGGCCCGCAGCGGGAGGGGCAGGCTCGGCACAGTGTGGGCACCGGAAGGAACTAGTGAACCTAGAGTTTAGGTGATTTTCACACAGGCCTTGTCAGGCATATTAAAAAGCCAAATATTGAAATATTTAGTGAATTAGAAATATCTTTACAGGATTTGATATAAGACAGAAAATCACTATTGACTTTCCTATCACTATTGATTTTCCTCCTTTTGATTAATCAGGCAGGCTATCGGTTATATGAAATCATCTACTCTGGTTCAAGTTAATGAAGATTCTAAAAAAGAAGAAATCTATACCTCATAAATGCACTAGAGACTTTCTAGATGTAATAAAGAAAATATAAATCTGTACAGATATGCCTGAGCAGCTCATGTTGTTGGAAAGAAAATTGAAAGCTTAAAAAAAAAAATCCCTATCTAGTTGTCAAGGCAACAAGAAAAAAAATTAGATGAAAATATAGTTTCCATCTCAAGCACTATCGCATTCAGAAGCCGTATCTCCTGTGCCCTGCTTTTGAAGTCTTTTTTTTTAACCTTCAGTCAGTCATTTCAATAGATGGAGAATCCACAGCACCTGTCAAAGCCAGCCAGTGCGGCAACTTGCTAGTAAAAAGCCCCTTAAGAGAGCGTAAGTCAAAAAAATAGATAAAAAATAAAAAAGAGAGAGTGTAAATAAACCCTATGGTTTACAAGCTAACACCTAAGAACTATTTCCTTTATTTAAAAATCATTCTGGGGCAGTGCAAGGGTGGCTCAGTGGCAGAATTCTCACCTGCCATGCCGGAGACCTGGGTTCGATTTCCAGTGCCTGCCCAATAGGGGAAAAAAATCATTCCACAACTTTTCCCAAATGATACAATTTTTCAGAAGACTTCCATTTATTAGCAGCCACTGAAAGGCTATTGAGAGACCTCTGAAGGTCAGATAACTTGCTGGAGCATTTCCAAGTCCTTCTCCTTGAATTTCTGTAATTTCAAAGAATGACTCAGAGCTGGCTTGTAGCACCATCTGTGATCCTCCACCGCTACCAAAAGTCCTGCCACTCGCACGCGGCCAAACACAGCTTCTTTCTCCCCTTCCATTTCCTCTGCCCAGCAGATGCCACGCTCCTGTGCCTGAGAGCCTGCAGGAGCTCAGACCCAATTCACCCACATGGGCTGGCCCACCTCTACCGGAGGTCCCACTCAGGACACCCTCTCTCTTACATCCTATTTTCAATACCATTTCCTGGTATATAGATCTGCTTTCTTACCCGTCTGTGACTTCCTAGAGGAACCTGTTCTATCTGTAGAGGGACACCAGTGCCTGGCTAAATTGCTGAGATGAATGTGTTTTGCTTTTTTAGCGAATGAGAGAATGAATTAATGTACTGCCTTAAGTTAATGCTGATGATCAATCCCAAATCACCAGCAATACAGGTAGCTGGAAGGCTGGTGGTGGTGGGAAGAGGGAGGAATGGTGTCTGATTCTAGCTCAGCCCTGAACTGTATGGTCATTATTAGTAAAATTAGAATGCAGCCTAGCTGGATGAGCTTGCAATATTGTTTTCTGTATTAGTACACAGAGTATCTCTTTCCTACATCTTCCTTGGCATAAAAGTTATACTGTTGATTTTTCTATTAGGAAAAAAAAAAACCTCCAACTTCGGAAAGTCCTATTTCAAGAAAAATTCCCAGGGGGTAGGGAGCCCTCTCACCTGGAGGCAGGAGAACTCTACATAAGGCTTCCTTCTGGTGGGCAGCCCGGGTCCCTGCTGCTCCCTGAAGAGGTGGGACATGCATGGCAGCTCCCCATCTACTTTTCAAAAAGTCTGAGCACTGCCTTCCTGATAGCCAGCAGGACACAAATATCACCCTTAAGCAGGCATCCAGAGAACAAGGGTCACGAAGGTGAAGTGACACTCTTACAGGACTAGGGAATCAAGCAAAAACATCACATGAAGGTTTTGTCCCTTCAATGCCCAGGACAGCAGGGGTGCCTCTGGAGGATTCATAGGGCAGCTTCCCATGCCAAATGTAGGGCAAGGAGTAGACAAAATAGAAATGAACAGGATGCAAACCCATACTAAACTATCTCTCTTTTCTCTTCTCTCAACAACTGTGCTCTCTCTTTCGATTTGTCTCTTTCTATCACACACACGCACACACACGCATAGCAGTTTAATCACTTAGATGGACCCAGTTCAGGACCAACAATAATTTATAGTAACAATAAGCAGCTAGAGTTAAGGTAAATGTCACATCACCCCCAACAGGGCCAAGCGGAGAAAACAATGTATCCACTAAAGTACTTAAAAGGTCAAGAGAGTCAGGATCTGTCAGTGTTAAGGGGTGATATTTCTTATCAATGAATAATCTCCTTAATTTAAATACTTTAGTGGTCTAAAGAGAAATTGGGGACAAAACTCAGAGGAGTCTGGAGGAAAAAAATGTAAGGAAAGGCAAAAAGGAAAGAAACAGGGCTCTATTTTAGAGGAAAAAGCAAGATATGAGCATTGTAAGGTACACACAGGCGCAGGACTGCAGGGGACCCCAAGCGTGGCGGGAACGCGTCGGCCACGCAGCACATGCCTAGGGAAGGGCATGGCCAAATGGTTCCAGAAACGTAAAGAACAGCACAGTGCCAGTTAGCGGCCAGAAATCCTCTGCCAGCAGAGGTAGGCCTCTGTTAGGAGTCTAGGCTGAGAACCAGGATAAATGGGGTTTTAGTCTAAAAAAGTTTTGGATCCCCACATTCAGGATGAGATTGACAAGGATACCACTAATAACCAGAATGGGTCTCTCCTTGAAGAAGTTGAAGCCTTCTTTAGTGATTTGGAGCATAATGTATGTACCAGTCAAGAGAATCTCAAAAATTTGAGTGGATAAGAGGAGCCTGAGTTATATATCATGTTATATGCTTGAGTTATATATAGTTATACTTTTTTCCTTTTGTTTTCTTATTTTAAAAGGAATACACAAGAAATTTGAAAAACAAGGAAAATACATGATTTTCTGTAAACCCACAATGTCTCTAATTTAAAAGGGGGGGGGGGTGCTTTATGATCAAATAAGTATGGGGAATGTTAAATACCATACTCTATCTTTGAGATTCATAATGCTCATTAGCCCCATCAAAGGCTCTGATAAGTCCTGCAATAAAGAAAACTTCAACTTTCTTTAAAAAAAAATGCCCATAGTCTCAGAATTCTGAAATTTCACTGTTAACATTTTAGTGGGTAAAGAGTTTTGTTTTTTTAATTAAATTAACAGCTAGCATAGAAGAAAATCACTTTTGTTTCTTTTACTTTGAGGAAAAATCATACATTATATGGGTTCCAGGTGGGACCTGGGCTTGTCTTCTAGGAGAGAGAAGGAGAGAGATGGACATGGGTGAGGCTGGGTGTCCTCTGACATGTTATGCTATTTTATAGCAAGACATGAAAAGTCCAGATCTTAATCTAATTTACATCTTTACATATGGAGTAAAGAAATCCACATTAACAACATAATTCTGCCCAAGATTCTGTAAAAAATGTGGAGATGTTTCTCTGATCACTTCCAGTACCTGTAAAAAAATGAAAAAAAAAAAAAACAGAGGGGCATGAAGGCAATGAATATGATAAGAAAAGGAACAGAAGAAAATAAAACAAAATAGTAAAGGAGTTTATCTTGACTGGATGGATGATGGACGTGTTATTTTTTTCTTCCTAGGACTTTTCTATACTTCCCAATCTTCTACTATAAACCTGTAAACAAGAACAGCGAGAGTGAGAGAGAGAGAGAATGAAAGAGAGAGAATGAGAGAGAGAGAGAAAGAGAGAGAGAGACAGAGACACAGAGAGAGAGAGAAGAGAGAGAGAGAGAGAAGAGCACACACCAGGCAGTATCACAGCTGGTTTAGAGGACCAAATAAATTAAGATCAGAGGGATTAGAGAAATCAAACTGAGACAGCCGCAGGGAAGCAACACAAATACTGTCTCCTAAAAACAAATGCTCATGCCTGTTCCAGGTAGGGCCTCTGTTTTGAAAGATTTCCATCTCTTCAAGTCAGTCATTTGTCAAACATTTATTAAATGTTCACCTTATGCCTCTGGAGGAAGAAAAGAAAAGTAGGGCTGTTGGCCTCAACGAACTTGCAGTCAAGAAAGAATCATAAGAGATAAAATATTTAGAGAATTATTAACTGTTACACCACATTCTCTTGGCAATGGCTGTAATTAGGGCTACAGGCAGCAGAGGTCAAAGGTGCCAGTGAAGACTTTACCAGGCCAAGAAACCTGGGCTTACCACTAAGGGAGCAAGGGTTCAGGATAAGCCCCACAGTTCATCACAAGGTGAATCTCAGCAGTTTCTTTTGGTGGAGAACACAGTTCTGCTTAAAGAAAATACAGTACTTGTGTGACCTTTAACCTTGTGTCAAAGTGCCACTGTAAATGGTTCTCTGCACAGCTGTGGAAAGCTGATTCTGTTGAGTGGGCAGCAAACACACAGGGAGTAAGCACAGAGAATAATGGTCAACTTGTACTTAAGTTATTGCAACAACATTGTTCTAGTTTGCTAGCTGCCAGAATGCAATATACCAGAGACGGATTGGCTTTTAATAAAAGGGGATTTATTTTTGCTAGTTCTTCAGAGGAAAGGCAGCTAACTTTCAACTGAGGTTCTTTCTTATGTGGGAAGGCACAGGATGGTCTCTGTTGGCCTTCTCTCCAGGCCTCTGGGTTCCAACAACTTTCCCCGGGGTGATTCTTTTCTGCATCTCCAAAGGCCTGGGCTGAGCTGCAAGTGCTGAGATGAGGTATGCTGAGCTGCTTGGGCTGTGCTACATTGAGTCTCTCATTTAAGCACCAGCCAATTAAGTCAAACATCATTCATTGCAGCAGGCATGCCTCCTAGCTGACTGCAGATGTAATCAGCAACAGATGAGGTTCACGTACCACTGACTCATGTCCACAGGAACAGAACTAGGTGCCTTCACCTGGCCAAATTGACAACTGAATCTAACTACCAAAATCATATATTCAAATTTATATATTTCTAACTTTTTACTAAGCTGTAATATATATACATGAAAGTGTGTCTGAATCATAAGCTCTGTTAATTTTCACATGCTGAATGCATCTAGTATAACCAGCACCTAGAAACAAGAGCACCAGAACCCATAAACCTCCTTCTCTGTGCCTCTCCCAGCTATTACCTGCCCAAGGGTACTGCCATTCTAACCCCTCGATTGCTTTGGCTTTTTTTATACTGTGTATAAATGCAGTCATATGGTCTGCATTCTTTTGTAATAGCATATTTCACTCAACCACATGTTTGTGACATGTTTATACATTGTTGGTATAGAAGCATTTTCAATAATGTATAATATTCCATTGTGTGGCTGCACCACCGTTTATTCATCTGATTCTATCACTGATGGGAAGTTAGTTTCTAGTTTAGGGTTATTACAGTTAATGTACTATGACTATTTTAGTGTGTGTCCTTCTGTGAACATATGGATGCATCTTTGTTAGGTATGTTCCCGGGAGTGGAACAGCAGGGTTGTAGGGTATACATATAATCAGCTTTCAGAGATACTGCAAATCGGTATAATAGTTTGTAAATTACCAAGAATTAAGGACTAAGTCCTATGTTTGCCTGTTCCCAGCTCTCACAATGGCGTCCTACACAGGTCTGTGCCAAATACAGCACCTGCTCTTACAGGATTTGAGATTGAGAACTTCCAAACCATTCTATTTTCATCTACTTTAAAAAATTTTATCCTCATGGCTACATCTTTTTTTTTCCTAAAGAAAAGGCTGTTAGGAAGAGTGGAAGAAATTATTTTGTAGTTTAAGGCAAATTATAAAGGACAAACTGGCAAAAAAAAACCAACAACTTGTAAGTACAATTAACTTCAAAATAAATCAAATTATCTGTATAAACCCAACCACTCACTGGTAAGTTAATGAAAAATATGAGGGTTAAGCTTTTAATTGCTGCTATTGCAAAACTCTCAAACCTAAACTTAGATTACCAGGCAGAAAAGAGCAATTAGTTTGCAACAGATCTGTTCGATCTAAGAGTAAGACTTTATAACATGACTCCAGAATTAATCTTCCTCAAGTTTATGAAGATTATCTGCCCAATTCTGCAAGTTTTCATTCTTCAGACATTCCTATTCAGACAGTTCCCCTCAACTAATTGCTTTTTGCTGTTTTTTTTAACATTATCATTTTCTAATACCTCTAGCATATACTCATAAACTTCATAAAAGCCCTGTTATCGCAAACCCCAAATTTAATTTCCTTTCCAGAACTTCTTGTTTTTCAGAATATTAAACCTCAGAAAAAACAACAGATGAAAAGATTATTGAGCGATGGTAGACCTTAAATGAATTAAGGCTTCTAGGCTGTGTTGCCACTTCCTGGTTCCAAAAAGTAAACTTTTTTTTCCAGCTTATTACATATCACTCAATCTTAAAAAAGAACTCCTTGAAGTCATTCATGATATCTGGTTAGACTATCCTAATAGTGAAATAATGTAAAATTATGCCAATTTTCAATCATAAGGACTATAAAGCCCATTACACATTTTCAGAATTACTAAATAAGGTTGAGGTAGTTCAAATTCCTATCAAATATATTGTACTTGGCATGATAAATTTCTATTCGCAGCTGAAAAAACTATAAATAAACCGAAAAGAGAAATGATAATTTCAGAAACAGAATAATTTCCAAAATATTACTATATGCCCTAGAGAGATTGAAGGGGAAAAGGGATTTTTTTCTTTTTCTTCTCAAGTAGAAGACCTACTTTAGTACAAGAAGAGGGGGTGGCTGCTCCAATGATGGGAAAGTGGGTTCATAAAGATACCTTTCAAGTGACAAGAGGTGATTAGAGGATCAAGGAAAGGGCCTCAAGTGCCCTTCCACGGTGCCTGGCATCATTCTTCTGCTGGCTCTTGAGGCTCTAACATGGCACAGTGGATTGGGTTCAACATGCTTATTTATTCAGCAGATATATATGGAGGGCCCATTATGTGCCATATGCTAGTGTCTAGAGGTTCTGTGATGAGCAATTCAGGTATGGTTCACGTCCTCAGGGAGCTACAGCTCTAGATGAATAGGGAAGACACGGAATAAATAACCACACAAGTAATTCTAGTAAGTGATACCCATGAGGGTGTGGCAGCAAGTAAATCTGCATCGGGCAGTGACTTGATTATATACAACATACAATACCTCTAATCGGTGCTAAATGTGATGCCTACACTATTCATAAATCAACACAATTTTTAGCCAGGTGAGTAATATTTATCACATCATTCCATTAGCCATCTTCTATGCAACTAACTTTTTGAGCCCTTGCTTTTATTTCTGACTCTTGTAGGCAGCACAAAGGCATGTTGAGATGGCTATGGTGTAGTCTTTGCCCTCAAAGAGGGGAAGATCTAGTAGAGAAAGCAAATAACAAATACTCAGTGGGACCACCACAAGAGCGGAGTCAGGAGAACCCGCTATAAGGGGACCTGGCTGGCAGGAGAAGACAGCACAGGGCAGGGGCACTTGGGCTGGGTCCTACCAATGCATAGCATTTCTCCAGACCTAGAAAGGCTTTAAAGAGGTACAAAGGCCAGGACAGGCTTGAAGAGCAGCCTGCAAACTAGGAGAGAGGCAGGGGAGGAGACCAGAATAGGGATGGGTGGGGACAGAGATTGGGGGCCTGCAGGTGGAGAGGTGGGAGTGAGCCAGGAGCCAGGCTGATAGGGGCTACACAGCGGGGGCCGTGGGCAGGTGGATGCTGTCTGCCATGGGAGACTGCCTACGAGGACCACACGATGGGTGCCTTTACTTCTTTGCCCTCTGTCGTGGAGATGGGAAGCAAGGGAAGGCCAGGCAGGAGACGGAAGGCAGCAGAAACGGAGCTAGGGCACTGTCTTCCCTGGCTCCATCCTCCTTAGGCTCACAGCTCCTGCAGGCACTGAGAAGCACTCATGGGAGTGTCTGCCCTGGGTCCCACCCTCCCCCTTGGGGTTTCCTGTCACCTGCTTGCAGTTTTGTGGAGGATCTCTTTATGAAGCTCTCCTCACATAGCCTGGTTGAACCTGTTTCCATTTCCCAGCAGGACTTGCTGGGTGGTGTGGGGGTGGGGCGATGGGGGCAGGAGAGGTAGGGCTAATGAAGGCATGGGGATGCAAATGCAGATACAAATACCTGTGGGGAAAGGAGGGGACAGGGGACGAAAGGTTGTGATGACGGTGAAGAGCAGGGTAATGAGAGGTGGCCAAGCAGATGAGCAGGTAGGCCACAGCACTTATGCGAAACCCTCTGTGAGACAGGCTCTGTTCAACAGGCCCTACCACGACTCCTTCACCTAACAGCCCCCTTGTGAGGCACCCTAGCTAACAGGTGAGGACAATGAGGCACAGAGAGGAGACACAACTTGCTCAAGGTCCCAGCTGTTAAAGTGGTAAAGCTCCAATGCAAAGCCGGGGAGTCTACTGTCAGAGGTGTGTACACAACCTCTGAGCTAGACTCTGCCTGCGGCGAAGGAAGGGGATTCCCAAATTCAAGGTCTGGGAGGAGGCAAGGTATGGGGTGATGACAGCTCTGGGGAAAGCCATCTGCATGGGCTGCTGAAGTCTTGAAGAAATCTTGCTTTCCTATACAAGCTCTGCCTCAATGCCTCAATGCCAATACATAATCTTGTACACATATCAGAATGGCAGAAATCCTCAAATAATTGACCCTATCCAAATACATTATAGCTCCTTTTGACATGAAACCATAATTGTGTTCCTAAGAAACCTTACAGTATTGAAATACATATATACACAAATACATAAGAATAGCTATTTCAATAAGGGAAAAGGACTATTGTGGTTAGAAAGGACTGACAAAAGTAGATAATTTTTCCTGCAGGAGCTGCAACAATAGAGCTTAATTATATTTTGTTATCATCTAAAAATAATGGCTTGATCACAACCAACAATAGAGATTCAAAAGCAAAATCGGAAGAGCACAGACAAGTAACCTGCAGCCAAGTTCATGCCCACTGATGGTAGAGAAAAGCCCATGACCAGCTGGCACCCCACTCAAATGGTGCAGGGGTGTGCACAGTGCCCCACAGGCAGCTGCCTCCTTCCTCCAGGCCCAGCACAGTCACCAATTCCGCTCGCATCCTAACCACAAGTGGCCCAGAAAACACAAGCTGTGCCCCCTCAGGAATCAGTTGCACAATAGCCAGCTCTCAGAATGAAAACATATAATCTAAGCGTGATACTGAGAAATAATGTTTAAGGTCTCTTGTAACACATAAGATAATGGGACAGCAGTGCTGTGGAAAACGTGGAGAGTTGTGTACATATAACGGCGGCAGGGCACATCCCAGTTACTTCTCTGAAACGGCATCTCACCATTTAAACTCAGCTATCTTCCTTTGGGTAGCAGAGTCATGCCAATGGGTTCCTATTAATGTCAGAAATAACTTCCACGGTAATCACTTTCCTTTCGTTAAAGACACAGAGAAGAAGCAAAAGTGCTCCCTAGTCAGACCAGTATTTTTTTTTTCACGCGCACAGTGGGCTGCCAAGCATGCCAACTCGGTTGAGAATGTAGTGAGGAATCCAATAATGAGCTCTTGGAAATATCGACTAGGGAACTGCAGCCACAGTGGGTGTTTGATAGGAGCTGCTGCGTGTATTGATTGGCTTCTGCTTCATTCTGCTCTTCCTAGAAGTCTCCATGCTGGACTCACACGCAGGGAGGACAAGGATAAAGGGAATAGTCCATTTTGGTAGTTGTTCACTTGGCAATCACAGGTAGGTTGCACGATTTCTTGCATATTCAGCTTTTACTGAATGTGTAAGAGAGGGTAGCTGGCAGATGACACTTATTAATCAGTCATGTTCCATATATTCATATGAATCTTCACCATTGTGAAGTACACCCTTTCTGGTTCAAGCTACTAATTTGTTTTAAAGCAGTACCTTCTCTTTTTGGAGTACAGCAGAAGGAGAGACTGCATAAATTACTCCGGAAAGGACATGGGTTTAGCTAAGTAATTCTGTGGCTCTGTGAAACAAGCTCGGGTTTCTTAGGACTATGGTAGTGAAAGTTTGTATATGGGCTACCGGAACGATTCAGAACTTTAGAGTAAAAGACGTAGTCTAAACATTAGAACTTGGAAAAAACAATCTTAACCTGAGGATCTTCAAATAAAATTAGGAAGATACGAACTTCAATTCGTATTGTTATAAAATTGGAGATTTCGTCATATCCTTCAAAAATGCAAACTTCATTTTCCAAAGTCAGGGTTGGGAGCCAGCTGCTTGCAGGAAGCATGCTCTCTGGTGTGCCCCACCATGCTCTGACATGGCATGGGCAGCCCTGGCCCCGTGGGTGGGGACTTGGTTACCTGGAACTTCCTGCAGCTCTTCTTGAAATTCTTCAGTCATGACTGGCACGTGGGAGGGGGTGCATGAACTTCAGCTCCACTCTAAGGCAACTGCTTCCCAGGGCTGCCCTCAGAAGGACTTTACATTTTGGAACACTTAATAATAAATATACAACTAAACCACCACTGAGCACTTGATACCTTTCTTCAAAATTCTTGGGTCTTATATAACAATGTCACAGATAAGGCTCACTCTTTGCAGTATTAATAAATATTTAATACCTTTAGATATGCTTCCTGGATTTATACCCTGGTGGAGAAGCAGTAATAATAGGTGTTTTGAGAAAATCTGGCTCATTTCCTGTTATAAAATCCAAACCAACCACTAACTCAGTTCCTTTTGTTTCTTTTTTGCTTTGAAGAAATAGTGCTATAAATATGTAACTATTTCTCTAGTGCTGTTTTCCAATGTTTGCATTTTTTTCCTTCTCCACAGAAAAGTAGAGAAGAAACACTTTATCACAGAATTACCTTTATAAGCAAAATTAAAATATATTAATTTACTCCATTAATCCTTCAATTCTTCCAGACTCTATCGATGTGTCACCCTATCAGAGAGGCCGTCCCTAACCACTGTGATTAAATTACTCCCCCCATCACTTAAAATGCTTTCCTTTTCTTCATGACACCAGATGATATATCTTTCTTATTTTATTGCCTGTCTTAACCTTTCCAGCCATGGTCCCAGCAACTAGAATAAAAGCTACTTGAGGGCAGGGCTTTTGTCCGTTTTGTTCACTGAGGGTCCCTAGTTCCAAGCACAGGGGTGGGCATACAGTAGATGCTAAATAAACACTTGTCAAATAAATGCATGAATAATACTCCTACATTTGAAAGAAGCCATTCGTCACAGGTTCAGATAAAGAACCCAATATAATGTGGAGAAAACAGAAAAGAACTCAGCATGCTCTTGAGCCACAACACCTGGAGAAGGTAATACACATGGTAAATCTACTTCTCATTAACATAATAATTTACTTTATAGAGACAAACAACTTTACTGAACTTGAGGTCTTGGTATAATCTACTAAAAGTATGATTCACAAAATTTACAGAAATCTCTCTCCATCAGAGAAAATTTAAACCATAGAAATGAATACCCCCGATGTTTTACAAGAAACCACCTACTCAACTGTTCTAAGATATCTAGTTGTTTGTTTGTTTTTTTTTAATAAAGGAAGGGCTTTTGAATTTCATGAGTCACAACCTCTAAGCAATGGTTATTAATAATACTTGTCGCCACTTTTATGTACCCTAATCAGTGACAGGCCCAGTAAGCAGTGCTTTATATGCTCCATACTCAAAGTTTCCCAAACATTGTCCTGTCATGGTCATGCCAGGCCATGACGAACTTTTCAGCAGTGCATGGGCAAGTGAGAAAAACAGGGACTAAGGAGGCTGGGCTTTATTCTGGGAGTGGGTCTTTCCTCCGTTTTGAATATTAAAATTTCCTTTTTTCTATTTAATGAAATGAAAGGAGCTTTGTGGAGACAGGTTGTTTTAAAGATCTCTATTTGGCAAACTAAAACACTGACCCAATCTATTTTGGTCCTCAAAGGAAAAAAAGGGGGCGGGGGTTAGTCTCAGACCCATGGATACATATTATCTCATCTATCCTCATAGCAAACTTATAAATTATGTATTAATTTATAATAGGTTTATAGAGGCAAAGTCACTTGCCATGAGGCACAAAACTGGTAAATGGAGGAGATGGAATTTAACATGGGTCTCTAGGCTCCACAACACAGGTTCGTTCCTCTACCATTCTGTTGACAGAGAAAGAGCAATTTGATACTGATCCCTTTCATATCTGAAATGCATTGTTTTGGTTCCTGGAACAGAAAGGATTTAAAACTCCTGAGATTTCTGTTTGTTTGTGATGACACATATTTCCAAATCTGATAAGCAAAGGCCTTGGTCATCGGCCTGGTTCCACTCTCCTGTGACTTGGTGAGATCACAGAAGGAAGTGCTCTCTTTCTCCTGAGAATCAAGGGGCATGAGGAGACATCCATCCTGAGATGGCCTCTGCCACCTATGAAGCTGCAGTTTCTTTGTCTGCAATTTGGTGAAAATAAGACATTTTCTGTCTACCCTCAGGCTTACTGTATGGATCAAACACTTGGCACAGATCAGCACTCAGTAAATGTCTTCTTAAAAGAGTAGATGTATAAATGAACTAATGCTTTATGTGAACTGACTGCAAGAAAACTAAGTGTCAAGTGTGAAATATTATATTATCAGCCGCTCAGAGCCAGGTGCCTGGATTCAAAGTACAGGATCTTCAAAGCGAGGGCACCTGCAGAATTGACAGAGGAATATATGAAAGAAGTATGTCTACTGGTGGTGATGGGGAACAAAGGGAATCAGTAGGGCAGCATATATAAAAGAACAACTGTTCATCCTTAACCCATCTCAAAAATATATTTGCAATTGTAGAAAGAAGGAATTTCTTAGAAAGACTCTATAGAGAATTTGGGCTGACACCCTCATTTCATAAAAAGTAATTAAATGGCTTGCCAAAGTCATTTTTAGAGGCAATAATGAGACTAGAGAACTCGTATTTCCTAATTGCCAATCAGCACGAGGCAAACTTCCCCACAATATCGGTCCCCTTAGTTACTCAACTTCTAAGGTGGTCCATTACTGAGCAATACTAGTTTTGAGAAAAGTGCAGTACATGATAAACCAGATGTGCCAGGGAATTAAAATAACCAGACATCAGTATGTGAAAATACTGTGCAGAGCAGAGCAGGGTTTAATAACCTCGGCATACTGATATTTGAGCCAGACAACCCTCTGTTGTGGGAGGCTGACCCGTGCACTGTAGGGTGTTAGCTGTGTCCCTGGCCTCTCCCCATTACACGCCAGTCACACACCCACAGCTGTGACAACCAAAAACGCCTCCACGCGTCGCCAAATGTCCCCTGGGGGGGACAAAACTGTCCCTGGTTGAGAACCACTAGTGTAAACAGTGCAGTTATCAACACAAATGAGGGAGGATAATGTGGTTGTATTACAGGATGCAGAGTAACAGTAGCCAGAAGAAAAGTTGTTGCGAGCAGCAGCCAGAGGAGCCAAGCGCCGACAGCCCCGGGGCAGCCCTGATGGCAGGGGAGCCACCTCTGCGGGAGAGAGCTGGATGGTGGCACGCCGGGCCCACCTCACAGGAGAGCCTTTCTTACACAGAATGCCACTAATCCAACACCCGACCATAGGTCGTGCCTGTAAAGGAAAGTGGGAATTTAACTGTGAGCCCAGGGCTCGCAGATCTACTCTAGGAATCTACTTAAGGAGACCATGTCTGCCAGTGGCCTCAAGGTTTACTCTAAACAGTGGTTAGGATTCGTATCATGAAATCGAAATAGGCTGCCTGGTTTTGTACAAATGTGCACATTCAGATCAGTTCTACTATTTAGTCACACATGCAGCTCTTCGGTGATTTTTCAAAGCTGTCATTTTTAATAGGCAGGAGAACAATTTTAGATAGAAAAATCCACCCCCAACATTTCTCACCTCCTCTTCTGAGGAGCTCTTTTTTAGTCTGACCTCTGGAAGCACATTCTAATGATGTATGTGTCGCAGCTCTATATCCAGTGCTATGGCAACTAATAAAAACAAGCTGCCCCCTTAAATCCTTCCACAGTTTATTAACTGGATGTTCTACGACAAATACTGTATCATGAATTAACTCCTAGCAAATAATATTACCCCCTCAACTGACTTTCACACCACTTCTACCATCTGTAAATATGTTTCTTGTGCATTTTCTAAGGAGATACTTTCTGTTACTTAATCATTAGCCTTCCTTAAAAATATTCTCTGCTAAAAATCTACGAACTCACTAATATTTAAAATTCAGCAATATAGTTCTCAAGATATGACTCAACCAACTAGAATATTCATTTACCAAACATATTAGGCAAGATATGCATAAGGGGATCTGCTGCAGGGTTGTTTGTGAGCAAGAGTGGGGACAACTTAAATATCCATCAACGGATACCAGATTAAATACATTTTAGTCCAACCTCACAATAGGATACTATGTGGCTACTAGAAATACGAAAGACTTACATGTATGACACGGCAAGATGCACTGATATAGCACTAAGTGTAAACAGCAAGGTATGAAATGGTAATGTCTGATAAGATACTATTTGTATTTGTCAAAATGGATGCATGCATTGTTTGTGTGTGTCTGTATACCTGCATGGGTGTTTGCTTCTAACTGCATTGAAAATATCTGGAAGGATGTGCAAACATTTAAAATGATTACCTCTAAGGAGAGGCATTGAGGATATCTGAGACTTTTGCATTTCATTTCATACTTTTTTATATTATTTATTTTGTGCTGGTTTGAAAGGAAGTATGCCCCCTAAGAAAAACCATGTTTTAATCAAAATATCATTTCGTAAAGTTAGAATAATCTCTATTCAATGCTGTGTGTTTGAAACTGTAATGAGATCATCTCCCTGGATGATGTGATTTAGTTAGGAACGGTTGTTAAACTGGATTAGGGGATGATATGTCTCCACCCATTTGAGTGGGTCTTGATTGGTTTATTGGAGTCCTATAAAAGAGGAAATATTTTGGAGAATGAGAGATTCTGAGAGAGCAGAGAATGCTGTAGCACCATGAAGCAGAGAGTCCACCAGCCAGCGAACTTTGGAGATAAAGAAGGAAAACGCCTCCCGGGGAGCTTCATGAAACCAGAAGCCAGGAGAGGAAGCTAGCAGATGATGCCGTATTCGCCATGTGCCCTCCCAGCCAAGAAAGAAGCCCTGACTGTGTTCGCCATGTGCCTTCTCACTTGAGAGAGAAACCCTGAACTTCATCGGCCTTCTTGAACCAAGGTATCTTTCCCCGGATGCCTTTGATTGGACATTTCTATAGACTTGTTTTAATTGGGACATTTTCTCGGCCTTAGAACTGTAAACAAGCAACTCATTAAATTCCCCTTTTTAAAAGCCATTCCGTTTCTGGTATATTGCATTCCGGCAGCTAGCAAACTAGAACAATTTTTAGAATTTTTTTTTTCAAGAAAAGGATGGCTAATAATGCTTTCATCACATGTCATAATTGTCACACACTATGCACCTAAACAGGGACACCCCCAAAGACCAGAATGGGAGTTTACCACAAAGATCTTGGGGAAGTCTACAACAAGAAAGACATACTTTGGACTTATTCTCTATAGCTCAATGCCTCATCAGTGGCTGCCGGGGAGCCTGATTCCACGACCTGCCAAAGAAGGGCTGTCATTTAGCAGGAAGTGTAAGGGCTACCTTTTTCACAACAGTGTTAAAATAGTTCTAGGGTTTGTGGCTTACCAAATCAGGAACATTCCACAGAAATCAGACCCTGGAAGTTATTAAACTGCTTTGAAAAATAGGGATGAACATCATTATCAGAAGTTAGGAGTTTATGCAACTCTTCTGGATTTTAATTTCATTGAACCAAAACGATATATCATTGTGTCACTTCTCCCTCACAATGCAAGCATAATCAAACAGGTCAGAGAGCTGCCCCCAGCCCAGCACTGGGGAGGGACAAAAGGCAGAGGCCCAGCCCACCCTTTAGGGCTCGGGGGAAACAGAAGGTACTGTCCTGGCACACGCCAGTAGCCAACTGATTCCTAAGCCAGTTTGGTCATGAAGACACTGGGGGTTCGAGGCAGAAAATTACAGGCAATGGTTACAAGATCAGTCACTCTTAGGTACTAGAAGCAAGTCCCGTGGTGGACAGACAGGATTCACGGTGTTCTAGTGGGGAGGGTCATGACAGCCGGCGGCCACCTGCACCCTCACCCCTGCATGCCCTGACTCTCTATCCCCAGCCACTCTGTTCACTTTCCCTGGAAGCTCAGAAACAAAAACCTGGGACAGAAATAAGGCATGCTGGTACACCATGAGCAGGTAAGATGGTTAACGGAGCCAACTCCCCAATCCTTCCACGATGACTTGTGTTGGGGACCCCCCAGCCCGTGGCTGAGAGCAGGTGCCAGGAAACTGAACAACTCCTGGGTCAAGACTGCAGGCCTCTATGCCACTTCTGGCAAAAATTCTCATTTGGTTGAGTAGATGGAAATACTAGCGGCATAATGAAAGGGAGGGATAAGGGGTATGGCATGTATGAATTTTTTCTTTTTTCTTTTTCTTTCTTTTGCTGGAGAGATGCAAACGTTCAAAAAAATGATCATGGTGATGAATATACAACTATGTGATGATATTGTGAGCCACTGACTGTAACTGTTCTAGTTTGCTAGCTGCCGGAATGCAATATACCAGAAATGGAACGGCTTTTAACAAGGGGAATTTAATGAGTTGCTAGTTCACAGTTCTAAGGCCAAGAAAATGTCCCAATTAAAACAAGTCTAAAGAAATGTCCAATCAAAGGCATCCAGGGAAAGATACTTTGGTTCAAGAAGGCCAATGAAGTTCAGGGTTTCTCTCTCAAGTGAGAAGGCGCTTGGCGAACACGGTCAGGGCTTCTCTCTCGGCTGGAAGGGCACATGGCGAATTTGGCATCATCTGCTAGCTTTCTCTCCTGGCTTCTGGTTTCATGAAGCTCCCCGGGAGGCGTTTTCCTTCTTCATCTCCAAAGGTCACTGGCTGGTGGACTCTCTACTTCGTAGTGTCACTCTCTCTGAATCTCTCATTCTCCAAAATGTTTCCTCTTTTATAGGACTTCAGAAACTAATCAAGACCCACTCAAATGGGTGGAG